>CM060863.1:18862312-18981798 GCA_030737845.1 Acorus calamus | reverse complement strand
TGGAATGGCCGCGTTTGTGTTGTCGGTGCTTTCGGAAAGGGTCCCGGCGGTGCGCGGGTGCGCGTGCGTGTGTGGGGTTTCTTCGGGGATTCGGATCGGATGCGTGCCCTGGCGGGCTCGGTCGGATCGTCTTCTCGGAAGGGTGAGGGGTGTCGTTCCTGGTTGAGGCGCCCGATAGCGGCTCAAGAGGATTCAGGGGTTTGTGTGATCGCCACCTGCTTTTTCTAAAAGCAGGAAAAGGGTGGGGTTGGATTTGATCGCCTACGTGGGGAGTTTGTGGGGTCTCCTCTGAGATACGGATATACCGTACACAGAGGTGAAAAACAGGTAATCCTATTCTGCTTCCGTGGCTTGACTAAAGGAGTCTTGGGACATAGGGGTGTAAGTGGGGTGTGTATATGGGGGGCGGCTAGTAGGTTTGAGCCGTCTGGTTAGGGGCGGCTAGCAGGGTTTAGCCGTCCGGGGCTGGTCTGGTTTGGGCAGGACTTTGGTAGGAAATGGGTTTGGTTTTGGACAGGGGCTAAGCTAGGTTTAGCCCGGTTCTGGAGGGTGGGATGAGAGGGTATTTTATGTAGGGAAATGGTATTTCTCTCACAAAAGGGCTCTCTCTCTCTCTCTCTTGGGATTTCTAGTGGGGAAAGGGAATGTGGATTGTGGGATGTTGGTGTTGAATGGTTGTTATGAGTTGGTGATGTTGTATTTGGGCTTGGGACCTCCTCTATTTATAGTAAAGAGAGGCAGGGAAATATCCCGGGGGTAATGGAGTGGGTTGGCTTCGATTAGACCCCTCATTAATTCTCTGGTTCTTCTGTCAGAGACCAGGTGAAGGGCGGCTAGTGCTAACTAGCCGCCCAGGATGGGGCGGCTACTTCCTGGTAGCCGCCCCTATCATCACCTGCCAAACGTCCCATCTCTGACAGGCGGTGGCTTGGGTCTGTTACTTGGGTTGATCCGGCCAAGATTGGGCGGCTAAAGGTCATGACCCGCCGCAATGATCAGCATTTAATATTGCTTTATGTCCCATCCAGGGGACTGGTCCAAAGTCGGCCAGGGGGGCGGCTAGTGCTAACTAGCCGCCTGGTATGGGGCGGCTAGTTAGGTCTAGCCGCCCCTTGCCAGGTACTCAGGGTTTTTTTGGTTTTAGGGTTTTTCCTAGGTGGGGTTCTGGTTTGGGGTCTGGTTTAGGGCAAGACTAGGGTTAGGTTTAGGTTTAGGTCAAGGCTAGGGTTAGGGTTTCCGGTTTAGGTTTAGGTTCCGGGGCTAGGTTTAGGGTTTAGGCTTAGGTCCAAGGCTAGGGTTAGGGTTTCTGGTTTAGGTCAGGGTTAGGGTTTCCGGTTTCCTGAACTTTGGTTCTCCACTAGATGTCCAAATGTGGGATATTTCCGTGTGTTACTTGAAGTATTTTTCTCTCTCTGGACGGTCAAAATTGGGGTATCTACAATTGTCCCTCATCGGACGGAGTCTTTGTGCGAAGCAGGAAAGACTTCGACCGATGATAAGGAAAGAGACCCCTATTTTGGCCGGCCCGACCTTCAAGAAGTTATGCCGATACGAACAGTACTATTCGGGGAGTTGATTTAGACTGTCAGAGGCTAGGTCTTGACTTAGAATTTTTAGCCGAAAGGATGATCCAGGTGGAAGGCGGGGAAAAGTAAATGGTGAGTGATCCAACCCGCGGTCGGGGTTCTTAGCTATCGTGCGCGGAGCAGCCCAGCGTCAGTTTCCTCGTGCCTACCGTTCCCGTGCTTGGGAAAACTCAGCAAGGAGGGGATATCGCCGACAGAAAGCAAGTAAAAGTTGAGTTGGGTGAATTGGATCATCCGAAGGATAAGAACTCTGGAAAAGAACCAGAACTGAAGAAATTCGAATTTGAATGTTACTGAAAGTGCGGCAAAACTTCGGGAAAGTCGTGTTTGGTCAAGTAGTGTCTGGAAATATACCAATACATGGCTGTTTGGTATGGAGAACCTTGGAATTTAGGGTTGAAAAAGATATTGGAAAGGGGTTTTAATGAAAATGGAGAAACTGGGAGGGGCGGCTAGTTGTAACTAGCCGCCCGAGAGGGGGCGGCTACTCGTGTGTAGCCGCCCCTAGACTGGGTCCCTTATAACCGAAAAGACCCTCTCTCTCTCCATACGTTTCAAAAACGGTTTCTCTTCCCTCCTCTCTTCTTCTCTTCGGTTTCAAACTCAAAAACCCTAATTTCTTTGCCTTTCTTTCCTCCATTTCGACCTCAATCTTTCTCTTTCTCTTGATTTCGAAACCCTAGGTTTGGGTTCTCCTTTTTCTTTTTAAATCAAGGAAGATGACGAGGTCGAAGGCGATCGTTTCGAGGGGAAAACGACCACGGGTGGCTCGTGGAGAGCGTAGCCCGAGCTCTTCATCATCGGAGAGCGATAGGCCGGAGGTCGAGGCCGTGGGAGAGGGTACGGGTACGACGGAGGTGTCGCCGGCGGACATCGGCGTGGGTGAGGTCGGGGATTTGCCTTCGGGGGCTGTCCCGGAGGTAGGGGGAAGTATGATAGGCTATACACGCAAGAGAAGGCGTGGGATCGACCGGTGGCGGTCGAGGGAGTGGTTTCGGGGGTTGGAGGATCGATTGAGGGTGCAACCGAGGGGGTAGGGGTCGAGGGAGTTAGCGAGGAGGTGAGGGCGTCGTTGGATGCCCTCGTTGGGATGTTGGATAGGGAGGCCACAGAGGCCAGGCTGAGGAGGAGGAGAGTAGGGCTATGGGGGCCTTTGCGGAGTTTATCTCCGGTGTGGGGAGGGTGGAGGGGATAGGAGAGGCTAGGGATGAGGCCGAGGGTATGGGCACCGGGCTGCAGAGGCCGGTGTTGGTGTTGGGGCTGAGGCCGAGGAGGCCGTGTTCGAGGAGGATGAGGAGGAGGACGACGATGGGATGGACGATCCGACGAGGCCGAGGTGGACGCTCCTGGGTCCACACGGGCCGTGGTATGTTCCTAACCTTTTAGTCTTAGCCTTTTATTTTGGTGTATATGCATGTGTTTTGGTTGGTATGAACAGGTTGTATATGTGTATTATACTCGTATATGTGTGTTTTAAATAGGCATGCTTGTGTATAAGTTAGTCATGGTGGGATGTGTAAGCAAGCTGAGATGGGTTTGTTTTTATAGGGAGGGGGACAATTTCTATATATATATCCATGTTTGTTATATGCATATAAAGGAGAGAGAAATGATATAGCTAATATGCTTGCATGCGATACTTTTCCACGTGTATGTGATTTCGTACGTGTTTGATCGTGGTAGGGCATGAGGGAGTGTATGCATGCATTTCATGGGTTCGAGTGCTTTCTATATTTTTTAGGCGTGTTTAGGGAAAGTACATAAGCATGATAGGCCGTGCCGTGAGAAAGAGTGTGAGTGGTGACCACGGTGGGATGATATATTTTCGTTTGCATGCGTGGTCATATGTAGTTTCTTATTTTCATGCTTCGGTCTTTTGTTTTAGTATATGGAAGTTTTACTTTGCTAAGCATGGTTTAAAATGAATTCATAGATTTTGGATTCTCACCTCTTGATTTTTTTTAACTAACCCATTCTTCTTCGTTTGTTTGTAGCGGCCGAATCGTATCCGGGCTTTATGGCACGGGACGAAGAGGTGGTATGATGCCTTGGGGCAGGAGGAGAGGAGCTTAGTGGATGGGGCGGGCTTCCGCTCCTTCTTTTTGATCGAGCCGTTCCACGTCCATCGCCCATATGTGGAGGCAGTGGCGGAGAGATGGGACCCGGAGAGTTGTACATTCATCCTCCCTACCGGCGTTGTCATACCGACGCTCGAGGACGTCCATCGGATCACTAGCTTTCCGGTCTTGGGGGAGGCAGTGATTGCGGCCACCCTTGCGGACTACAGGGGGCTTTTCGAGAGCTGATCGGGGAATGGGAGTTCGTGGAGCGGGAGCGGACGCTGAACCGGATCCCTTTGGGGAGGCTTTCGGGGCAGTATGGCCTCGGTTCCTTTACAGAGCGTCAGAAGGGCGAAGCTGCAGCTAGCTTCGAGAGGAGGCGGGTGATGATCGAGGCGAGAGAGGCGGCCGCATGCCCACAGAGGGCACGGAGGGAGTTGAGGGCGTTCTTTCTTTACTTCTTCGGCCGGGTCCTCTTCTCGACGGCCTCCGACAAGGTTTCTTCTCATTCTCTCCTGCTGATGAGGGACCTGGAGGGTATGGGGCGCTATGCTTGGGGAGCGGCGATGCTTGCCCATCTATTCGCGGAGCTCTCGAAGAAGGTCAAGAGGGCCGGGGGAAAGAACCTTGGCGGCTTCGCGCCATTTCTTCAGGTATGTGTAGGTGGTAAGTGTCTTCTTCTTGGTTTTAGCTCACTTTGATCATGATAATTTCCCTCTTGCTTTGCTAGGTCTTCGGGTACGAGCATTTCGCCATCGATCGCCCGACTTTGGCTCCGTTTGATCATGCCCTCCCTTGGGCTATGAGATGGGAACCCCGGGGGTCTTCTCGCTTGCACCGCCTTGCCCACTTCCGAGAGGCCTTCCGCGTCTTGTCGGAGGAAGAGGTATAAGTTTTTCTTCGAACTTCCTTGGCTTGTATTTGGTTTTCTTTTGACTAAGCGCTCTTCCTATCTTTCGATGCTTTTTTAGATGACGTGGAGGCCTTACTCGGAGAGGTTCCCGAGGCTCTGGCGCGAGACGTCTGGTTGATCTACTTCAATGAGGTCGTGTTCCATGCGATCAGCCGGGTCGTCCGCCAGCTTGGGTATCATCAGTGGGTGCCCGATCCTCTGCCGCGCGCCCCTCGATTCCGGTGGCTGGGATTCCTCGGGACACGAATCTCCGAGGAATTACGCTACGTATGTGGCGGGATGGATGGGCCGAGGCGTCTTGGTGGAGCGTCGTCCTGAGGTGACTTCGAGTGACGAATACCTAGCTTGGTATCGTCAGGAGTATGCAGGTATCCTCGGGACGATGGAGGAGGAGATTCTGGATGCCTACGTAAGTTTGGAAACCCTCCTTCTCTTCCTCGTTCTCCTTTGCTTGAATATTTTCTGAATGGTATTTGCTTTTGTAGGTTGAGTTGAATGAAATGGAGAAGAGGCTCAAGACCGCCAATGAGCACCTCCAAGCGCGGGCCAGGCAGATAGAGGCGTTGCGGGTACAGAGAGGACGCTTGCAGGACCAGGTCCGAGTCCTCGAGGCTCAGGTGGATGCTCTGTCGAGAGCGAGGGCCGACGGTGCTTCTCTTCTTCCGCCCCTCCGCCTTCCATGGTTTCCGAGCGAGAGCTCGAGCTGACGAGGGAGTTAGATGCGGCCCGGAGTGAATTGACGGCCACACGGATGGAGCTGGGCCAGGCGAGGGGTAGGGCTTCTCGAGCTGAGGAGGAGACGGACCGGCTGAGGTCCATGATGGCCTCGAGAGAGGAGGGTTTCATTACCCTAGGCCGTGAGAGGGACTCCCTCCAGATGAGGGTGTCGGAGTTGGAGGCTTCAGCGGGCGTCCCTGGAGGTTTGATGGGGGACTTGGTTCGTTCGCTCCAGGCGGCCGGGGATAGGGACCGAGAGGCGCTCAGGGCATCAGAGGTGAGGGCGCGGGAGTTGGAGGAGAGGTTGAGGGCTGCCGAGGATCGGGCTAGAGGGACAGAGAGTCGCCTCCGACAGAGATTGGAGAGGAGAGATAGAGATATGCAGCAAGTCCGTCTTTGGGAGGCGACTATGAGGGGGAAATTGGTTGGAGGGGGCTTTATGACGAGGCGGACCTCGACATTCTTCCGCTTGAGCCTGACCATTCTCTCTCGGCTTCCTTGGCTACCGGGGCCACCTTCAGCCGTGCTTCTCGTCCTTCGGCGTCTCGGAGTCGTGGGATATATGCGAGGGCTGCGTCCTCGGTTCGAGAGACTCCTGCCGCTCCTGACGTTCCAGAGGTTCAGTCCTCTCCTCGGCCACCGCTCCCTTCTCAGCCAAGCCAGGATGTTCCTCCTACTCAGCCTCCAGCGGATGACGATACGCCGAGGTATAGCTTCCTTGTGTCTTGGTTTTAGGTAGAAGAATGGTGTATATGCAAGGAATTCATGCTTTTCTTCTTTTCTTTTTGACTCAGGTAATTATTTTGGTGAAGTATAGCTCAAGACTTCGGAGTTTTGAAGCTCTCGGTGGACAAGATTCCTTTTTTATGCTCCCTTAGGTTTTAGAAGAACAATCTATGTTTATGGTTTTGGTGGGACAATTTAATTTCTTGTTTTGTATGCATGGTTTAGAGTAGTTTAGCATGGATTATGGATACGTATGTGCGTGTAGGTGAATCTTGGCTTTTATAGGTTTGATTCATGGATGGATGTAGGGTTTTGATATATAATTGTTTTAGCATGGTATCTATATATGTTTTGTGTATGAATATGTGTACATGCAGGTTTTGGAAAGAATTAATCTTTATAGGTAAAGAAGTGTTGATTGGATATGGGCTGACTTAGCTGAAATGGATGCAGGCAAGGGGCGGCTAGTGTAAACTAACCGCCCAGTGAGGGGCGGCTAGTTAGGTTTAGCCGCCCCCTGCCTGGGCATCCTCACCTGAAACAAAGGGCAGGGGCGGCTAGTGTAAACTAGCCGCCCAGTGAGGGGCGGCTAGTCGAGTTTAGCCGCCCCCTGCCTGGGGCAATTTGGTTCTGCTGCTCCTGTCTGCTGCTGCCGCTGAAAGTCTTTGTGACCGTTTCAACCTTCGGGGCCTATAAAAACATTCCTTCCATGGACCAAGTGTTAGATCTGTCTGGATTGTGCCCCTGCACTAACTTTCGAGCTCTTTCTTGCTTGAATTGTCAAGGGCTACAATCCATCTTAAGGTGAAATGGAAAAGATAATGCGAGAAAGTAAAGTGCGGGAGACCATGCTTTAGTATGCAAGGAAGGGATTCCAAGTGCGTGAGAAAAAAAACTCTTAAGTGTGTGTAAAGGTGGGACAATTTCTTCTCAGGCATGTGCGGTAAGGGCACGAAATGAGTGGGGACAATTTTAATATTTAGGTACGGGGGGTCAACTTTAATATTCTGAGAAAATCGAACGCCAAGGTGTTTTGGAAAAGGAAAATGCAAGCTTATGCGTAAGTGTAGTTGGCGTAAGGGGGCATTTTAGTTTTTCAATGGTTTCTTACGTGAGAGGGTAACGTTCTCGACTTTCTGAAGTAAAAGATGCCATCAAGTCCCTGTGGAGGAGCCCTTGCGGTCACCCATGTCCAAACCAGGATTGTATTTGAACGGTATAAGCCTTAGGTGTCGATTTTTCTAGGTTCATGGTTTTCAAATGCTTAATCGTATTATTCTAAACATGCTGAAAAATCCATGAGTGTACCAAGAGTCGAGTCAAATAAGCTTCTCTTGGATAGGCAAGTTTCTAAGTGAACTCATGTGAGTGTGTGTAGTTGTAAATCTGGACATGATCTACCTTTGGTCGAAATTTCACCTTTCCCGGTAGACGTAGTTCAAAGAATCCCATTGCGAAAAATAAAAAGGGGGGGGGGAATGGGGTAAGAGTAATATCTTCCTTTCGGGCAATATTTTAGAATTGTCCCAGTCTAGCACATGTCTTACTTTCTAGGTCCCTCTGGCTTTCTTTTTTTATCACTTCTTTATTTTGGATGGAAAGTAGAGTCCGTTGTTTGGACCTGTACTGGTATAGCCGTTGTCTAGCGTATACCGTGCGTAAAGGCGTGAAAGCCTGCTAAAATAGAGAGTTTAACCCGTTCACTTGGGTGTTATTTTTCTTTTGTTGGCCTCTCATTGCCTGATTTTTTTTATTTGAGGGGGGGGGCTCTTCTATTTTTCACCCCGATTCTTTTCATGCTTCCCCTCTAGAAGTGTTTGTATAGTGCCAGAGCCAGTTTTGGGACATATGCCAAGTCTAGGTAACTCATTTTTACCTAGGGTTAATACGAGTGGGGCGGAAATAAGGGATGTTTTGCTTTGGGGGTTTTAGATTGTCCCAGTCTACGGGGTAGGCAATTTCTCTTCTTTCGGGTGAATCTAGTCCAGTTATACGTGTGTGAAGAAAAAGGCATGATTTGGCGGAGATGTGTTCAAATAGATAAGAGTTTATCTTTGAGAGTCTTATAATTCTATCATCAAGTACTAAACGTTGGAAATCGCAGGAAGGAAGAATAATAGTTCTTAAGTATTGAAAGCTATTCATGCATGGAATTTCTTTAGATAAAGTGTGTTCCACGAACCTGGAACCTCGACTCCTTCGGCATCTACCAGGCGGTAGGCATTCCCGGAATAGGCATGGGTGATCACATAGGGTCCCTCCCATGTGGGTTGCAACTTCCCTCTTGGGTGAGGCTGTCTTGATGGCATGATTTGCTTAAGTACTAATTCCTCGATTTCAAATTTTCTTTTTATTACCTTCTTTTCAAATGCCCTTGCCACCCTTCTTTGGTAGGCCTGGGCATGGTCTGCCACTCTTAATCTTTTCTCGTCTAGTAGTTCGAGGCGTAGTAGGAGTGCCTCTCTCCTTTCCTCAATTTGGAGGTCTTCTTCTAGTACTATTCTTAAGGATGGGACGAGGATTTCGTAAGGTACTACTGCTTCGGCCCCAAACGTGAGTGAATAGGGGATTTGACCAGTGGGTGTCCTAATGGAGGTCCGGTATGCCCAGAGGGCATCTACCAATTTATCAGACCAATCGGTAGCCTTATGGGTTTCTACCGTCTTCTTTATAATTTTGAGCAAGGTTTTGTTGGTGGCCTCTGCTTGTCCGTTCCCCTGTGGATAATATGGCGTGGAATGATGAAGTTCTATATGATGTTTATTGCATAGGTCTTGAAATTCTTGGGAGATGAACTGGGGACCATTGTCAGTTATAATCGCTTTGGGGGTACCGAACCGTGCAAGGATGTGAGTGCGGACAAAACGAGCCAGGGTAGAGCTTTTAATTACTACATAGGACTCGGCTTCAGCCCATTTGGTAAAGTATTCTGTGGCGGTGAGGATGAAGGCTTTTTGGGTGGTGTTTTCTATAGTGTCCCGGAATGGTCCTATCACATCTAATGCCCACATAGAGAAGGGCCAAGGTGAAGTCATGGGATGTAAAGACGATGCTGGTGCGTGTATCTTGTTGGCATGGGTTTGGCATTGGATGCAACGTTTAACGTACTTGTTGCAGTCCCCTTCAAGCGTGGGCCAATAGTAGCCCATTCTTAGTACCTTTTTCGCTAGCATCTGGGCGTTGACGTGTCCTCCGCATACTCCGGAGTGAGCTTCTTCTACAATGGTATATGCTTCTTCGTCGTCCAAGCACCTAAGTAGTTCCCCATTGAAGGAGGCTCGGAAGAGTATCCCCCCTCGGAGGCAGTATTTGACCGCCACCCTTTTGACTATTTTTTGGTCGTTGCTAGTAGCGTAGCTTGGGAATGAACCGTTTTAAGGTAATTTTTATGTCAAAGTACCAGGGATTTCCGTCGTTGATATCCCCAAGTTCAAGGGTTAGGACTTCCGTGGTACTAGCATTTTTGTTGGTTTGGTTCCTTTTAAGGGGATCTCGAGTTTTATAGTCACAGAGTTCAGTGGCAGGTGCTTCCAGTCTTTGGATAGTGACTATTTCAGATGTTCTAGACAAGGGGAAGGTGAGCGATGAGGCTAAAGAGGCTAGAGAAACTGCAAGAATATTGCCAGTCCGGGGTATGAAAATGTGAGTAACCTCACGGAATTGTTTTAGCAGGACTATGGCTAGTTCTCTGTACTGTTTTAGTTTTGGGTCTCTAGTTTGATATTTTTTTAGAGTTTGGCGGATTACTAAGAGGGAGTCCCCAATGATGTCTAAATTTTTAACTCCTAGGGCTAGGGCTGACTTCAAACAGGCTATCAGGGCCTCGTATTCGGCGATATTGTTGGTGGCTTTAAACGTAAGCTGAAACGCTCGTGGGATAATGACGCCTTCGGGGGAGATTAGCGCTATTCCTATTCCCTTCCCCTTTTGGTTGACCGCTCCGTCGAAGTATAGCGTCCACGTCTCTCTATTCTTTTCTTGAATAAGCGCAAATATTTCTTCGTCCGGGAAGTCAGTTTTCACTGGTTCGTAATCAGGGAGGGGTAGTTGAGCGAGATGGTCAGCAATGGCTTGCCCTTTGATGGATTTTTGAGTGGCGTACGTGACGTCAAACTCGTTTAACTGTACTTGCCATCGGGCTAAGCGTCCAGTTAATACGGCTTTCTCAAATAGGAACCTTACTGGGTCCATTTTGGCAAAGTATTTGACTTTGTGGGCAAGAAAGTAATGTCGCAACTTTTGGGAAGCCCATACTAATGCTAGACAAGTCTTTTCTGTAGGAGGGTAGGCTCTTTCGTATTCAATCAAGGTTTTACTCAGGTAGTAAATGGCCTTTTCCTTTCTTCCCATTTCGTCGTGTTGTGCAAGCACTGCACCAATGGCTTCCTTAGTTGCAGCTATATAGAGGAGCAGGGGTCGTCCGGGTACTGGAGCGGAAAGGACTGGGGGATTAAGAAGGTACTGTTTTAAATTATCAAAGGCCTTCTGGCATTCACTATCCCAATTAAACCTAACCCCCCCTTTCAATAGTTTGTAAAAGGGGCGACATCTTTCAGCGTGTTGCGAAATAAATCTCCTAATAAACTGCAACCTTCCTACGAGCCCCCTCAATTCTTTTAGGTTCTTAGGTGGGGGCATTTGGGCGATGGCTTTTGCCTTGGTCGGATCTATTTCTATTCCCCGCTTACTTACCATGAATCCTAAAAGTTTCCCAGAGGAAACCCCAAAGCGACATTTCTTTGGATTCATTTTAAGCGAATACTCCCTGCACCTCTGTAGTACTTGCCTGAGTATGTCTGAGTGTCCTATTCGAGTCCTAGATTTGACTAAGACATCATCAACATATACTTCTACTAGCTTATGCATCATATCATGGAATATTGAGGTCATAGCCCTTTGATATGTTGCACCTGCATTTTTGAGCCCGAAAGGCATCACCATGTAATAATAAGTTCCCCAGGGTGTGGTAAAGGAAGTCTTTTCTTGGTCTTCTTCTGCCAGCCGGATCTGGTTGTATCCAGAAAAGCCATCCATGAACGAGAGCATCTCATACCCTGCCGTGTTGTCGACAAGGAGGTCAATATGTGGGAGTGGGAAGTCATCTTTTGGGCACGCTCGATTGAGGTCCCTGAAGTTGATGCATATCCGGATCTTCCCATCCTTCTTGGACACTGGAACGATATTTTCTACCCACTTAGGGTATAAGACTACCCGGATAAATTTAGCCTGGTGGAGTTTGTCTACCTCATCTTTGATTTTTAAAGCTACCTCGGGATGAAGGCATCTCAGTTTTTGTTTTACTGGTTTTGTGTTTGGTTCTAAAATTAACTGATGTTCGACTAACGAGGTATCGAGCCCAGGCATGTCCTTGTAAGACCATGCAAAGACGTCTTTATACTCATGTAATATTTTAACCAGGCCCTCTCTCTCATCGTGATTTAGTCCTGCGCTAATTGAAATGATTTTGGGGTCAACTTTTGTCCCTAGGTTTAGCTCCTCTATCTTCTCGTCTGCTTCTTCTATCTTTTCATCGAACCTTTGAAGGCTCTGCTTGAATTCATTAGATAGGTCCTCTTTTTCTTCATCGTCCTCTTCACAGATTTCGAAGACCCCTAGACCGTCATCTAGGTTCTCTATGTTATCTAGGTCTAGTTCTTCTATGACTGCTATTGATTCAAATTTTTCTAAACCTATTATGGCCCTACTATACCCTTCTAAGTTGCTAATGATCTGGTCAGGTATTTGACTCCTAGTAGGTTTGACTATTTTGGACGAGGCACTAGGGTTGGGATTTTCAGCTTGACTGGCTAGACGATGTAGTTTATTCAGGAGATGAGAATCATCGCTAAAGGGGTGCCATGCCGGGGTGAAGTCATCATTGTCGAACAGGGATCCAAGGGTTTTGGTTTCCATTTTTTTTTTTTTGCTTTTTTTTTCTATTTTTTTAACAGAAAAGACACTTATTATTTACAAATTACTAGATTGGTGGAAGTGTTTCAACTGACTTTCCTCCAGCAGCTGGCGCTCCTTTGTTGCGATGCTTGAGCACTGTGAGAAAAGGAGGCTGGGTCAGCTGGAGTTTTATCGTCTGGTGGTGAGTGTGTGTTTAAGTGTTTATCAGGGTGTGGGAATAGCCATTCTAGGGATCCAGAGAGACAGTCTGGCTCTCTTTCCTGGATAGGGTCCAGGGGGTAGGAGTATATGATCTCTTTGGCGGGCTCTATGATTATTCCTCTTATGAAATGTTCGTACAACCTCCAATCGCATTTTTCCTTTTGTTTAGGGCGATGCTTGGATGAGCCGATGCCCCTTTTATCCAGCCATGCTGGGAGTTCGATGGGGTCCAAAATCCCATTTTGTTGTCCCAAGGTTCCCCCGGGAAAATAACCCATGGCCCCCATTATATGCCAACCAGGGTTCTTAAGTCTAGGGTGGCTTATCTCTGTGGTAACGGAGAGAGTGTTCCGGGGATTTAGCCAATTGGCTGGGAAATCTAAGATGTGGATGGTGGCCTCTGTGGGTTTTGAGTTACCAGTTTTTACAGCGATGGTTTCATTATCAGCGAACCTTGATTTAGGTCCCTTGATCTCATCCCCTTGTATTTTGATTATCCGACCTCCCAAGGGGAATTTAAAGCATTGGTGTAGGGGAGAGGAGACCCCTTTTATGGATGCTAGCCATTTGCGTCCTAGGATCATATTATATCTGAATCCATTTCTAGGACGTAAGCTTTAGTGCTAGTTTCTAGCGGACCTACTTTTAATCGGAAGTCTTTAAAGCCTAGAACCGGACGAGCCGTTTTGTCATAGGCGAATATACGGGTGTCCATTTCTAAGAGTGTGGTTATGCATCCGTCAATGTGCTCGAAGGTTTGTAGCGACATGAGGTTTACCCCTGCTCCGGTGTCAATTAGAACTTTATCCACCGAGTATCCTTCGAGGTTAATTGTTATACATAGGGTGGAGGTGCTAATGGCCTCATCATGGACCTCTTCTTTAGGTCTAAAGGTTATGATGGGTCCAAGTCCTGCGGTGGCTAGAGCTATTGGTACGCCTAGGGTAGAGATTTGTGGGTCAACTTGGATTCTCTCCAGGAATACTCTTAGAGCTTGCTGGTGGTGTTCTGAGGTTTCGATTAGCTCTAAAATGGAAATCTTTGCGGGGATTTTTCGGAGTTGGTCTAGGATGTCGATCTTATCTCTGGTGCGGGGTTCCTCGGTTTCTGTTTCAGGCAGGGGGTGTCTATAAGAGGGGACAACGTTGAAAATTCTGCCAGCCCTAGTGGTATGGTGGTTCAGAGCGTCAATGGTGGTTCGGGGGTTTTGTTTTGATAGGTATAGGCCTTCGTTAATTGGTGAAGGGGATAACGGTTGGAGTTTTTTAGGGAGGGAGGGCTTTGTGTGTCTGGGGAGAATGGGGGAGGGGACTGGTAGGATGGGGGAAGAGGCTGGTAAGATTAAGCCACCTGGGATGATTCTGGGTGATTCTTCGTGGTCAGTGGCTTTTATGGTGTAGACGCTTTCATAGCTTAGGCTCTCTAGTTCTTCCAAGGAAGCCTTTGTGGTTGAACTTGGGTCTTGAGTTGTGGCTTTTACAGGGCTGGGGGTCTCTGGGGCTGGCTTGACTTCTAGGGCTTTTGTAGCTAGGTTGTTTTTGAGTCCCCTGATGGTGGCCCAGTCTAAGCGCCTCTCTTCATCAAGGTTGTAGACAATGTCTCGAAACGAGGAGCATTGTTCGATGGTGTGGCCGTGATGTCGATGATACTGACAAAAGCGGGTGGGGTCCGCGCAGATAGGCGAAGGTCTAGCCATGGGTAAGGAAATGCCATTGACCTTTAATAAGGCTCTGAATATGTTCCCTAGGGTTTCTGGAAGGGGAGGATAGCTATCTCTTCTGCTTGACCATCTTCGGTCGTAGAAAGAGGAAGGTGCAGCCTTATCACGGGGGGTGCGCGCGGGTTCTCCAGGGGTCATGCCTTGCGTTCTTGGGGGGATAGGATAGAAGGGTCTCCTATTTTGGTCCTGGTTTCGGATTGAGGGGGCCTGAATTGGGGAATCATGGGTTGCGGGGTTTTGTTGTATTGGCACGGGGACGGGTACTAATCGAGTAGTGAAGTTTTGGTTGATTGGCCGAGGCGGTGCATACCCGGATGAACCGGACGTGTACTGTCTCAGAGCCGTTCCTCGATCAGGAACTCGTGTTCCGTTCGGGTAGAGTGCCGATACTTGTGTAATAATCCCCTCTACCGTGGGGGTTTGTGCCTTACGAGGCGGTTGTCCAACCCTATGGCTGATAGGTGGGGACTGGGTTTGGATTACTGGGGCTGCACAACGGGAAATCCTGTTGTGGCGGTCAATTAGAAGCTGATACATAGTACAGTCTCCGTACGAAAGGCTCGTACAAAGCTCTGGACTCAGGCTCTGTAACATCATGTCAATTTCTTGACATTTTGTGAGTTGCAGGCCGGTTCGGTGGACAAGTGTGCGCCACCGAGACATGTATTGCTCAAATTCCTCCCTAGGCCTCATTCTCTCTACGGTTAAATCCGAAATAGAGGGGGTTCTAATCCTCTGATAACCGTAGCGGCCCAAGAATTTCTCGCTTACAGCCGAGAAATTCGACAAGTGATCTACAGGGAGGGTGGAGAACCATTGTAGTGCTTCTCCTTCCAATGATTTCTGGAAGAGGAAGACTAGCAGAGGTTGATTATCTAGAAACGGGCGTGCGTCTAGATAAAAGGCAGTTAAATGAATGTCTGGGTCTCCACGACCGTTATACCGGTGGAATTTGGGGATTTTGAATCCCTCCGGTAGGTGGACTGATGGGATTTGTCTCAGGTTATGTAGAGACATGTGTTTGGGGGCTAAGGGACCAGTCTCGGAGAGGATTCTCCGGATGGTTTCATCCAGTGTTTCTCCCCTGGGAGGGCTACCTAGCGGTCCCGGGTTTGGGGTGGCCTGGTAAGGGCCTGGGCTGGAAACGGCTGGGAATATTGGATTTGCGGGGGAAAGGGGGGTGAACGAAAAGACGCTCGGGTTGACCGAGTGACTGGGCATGAATGGGGTCTTGGGAATGGCCTTAGGGTTTTGACCTGGCGGTAGTCGGCGAGGTCATGAAACATGTCCTCTACGGATTGGTATCCTAGACTGGCCATCTTTTCCTCTAGATAGGTCAGGAATTGCGTGGCCTAACCCTCTTGGTGGATTCTTTCCTCTAGTATCTCCTCCTCTACGCGGGATTCCATGATGCATGTGAAATGTTTTAAGGGAATGAATGCACATATAAAGCAGTAAAGAAAGCGGTAAAGGATTGCGCAGCGGTGTGCGGCTTACAAAGCAGTAAAGGATTGCACAACGGTGTGCGGCTTATAGAGAAGTAAAGGATTGCGCAGCGGTGTGCGGCTTACAAAGTACTAAATGATGCTGTGACGTGAATTAGTGGAGGAACTGATTCAAGGGGTGGGAAACTCTAACCTTCCTAGAGGGTTGATAGCATTCTAGTCAAGCTTGTAAAAGGGGGCAGAAGAGGATTACCTTTTGTTGTTTTTCACGAGGGAGGTCCCACCGTGATCGCCAGATTTGTCGGTGTCGTCGGGAAGGCCTCCGAATGGCCGCGTTGTGTTGTCGGTTCTTTCGGAAAGGGTTCCAGTGGAATCGGATCGGACGCGTGCCCTGGCGGGTTCGGTCGGATCTGTCGGTGTCGAAAAGGTCCGCGCGTGTGTGGGGTTTCTTCGGGGATTCGGATCGGATGCGTGCCCTGGCGGGCTCAGTCGGATCGTCTTCTCGGAAGGGGTGAGGGTGTGGTTCCTGGTTGAGGCGCCCGACAGCGGCTCAAGAGGATTCAAGGGGTTTGTGATCGCCACCTGCTTTTTCTAAAAACAGGAAAGGATTTGGGTTTGATCGCCTACGTGGGGAGTTTGTGGGGTCTCCGCTCTGAGACACGGATATACCGTACACAGAGGTGAAAAACAGGGAATCCTATTCTGCTCCCGGGCTTGACTAAAGGAGTTATGGGACAAAGGGGTGTGAGTATGGGGTGTGTATAGGGGGGGGCGGCTAGTTGGATCTAGCCGTCTGGTCAGGGGCGGCTAGTTGGTTTTAGCCGTCCCAGGTCTGGTTTGATTTGGGCAGGGGTTTGGTAGGAAATGGGTGGGGTCTTGGGCAGAGGCTAAGCTAGGTTTAGCCCGGGCTTTTGGAGGGTGAGATGAGAGGGTATTTTATGTGGGGAATGGGTGTTTCTCTCACAAGAGGGCTCTCTCTCTCTCTCTCTCTTGGGATTTCTAGTGTAAAAAGGGAATGTGAATTGTGGGATGTTGGTGTGGAAGGGTTGTCTTTGGATTTGTTGATTGATCATGCTATATTTGGGCTTGGGACCCCTCTATTTATAGTAAAAGAGGGGCAGGGAAATATCCCGAGGGTAATGGAGTGGGTTGGCTTTGATTGGACCTCTCATTAATGCTCTGGTTCTTCTGCCAGAGAACAGGTGAAGGGCGGCTAGTGCTAACTAGCCGCCCGGGATGGGGCGGCTACTTCCTGGTAGCCGCCCCTATCATGACCTGCCAAACGTCCCATCTCTGACAAGCGGTGGCTTGGGTCGGCTACTTGGTTTGATCCGGCCAAGAGAGGACGGCTAAAGGTCATGACCCGCCGCAATGATCAGCATTTAATATTGCTTTATGTCCCATCCAGGGAACTGGTCCAAAGTCGGCCAGGGGGCGGTTAGGGGGGCGGCTAGTGTGAACTAGCCGCCCAGTGAGGGGCGGCTAGTCAGGGTTAGCCGCCCCTTTCTAGGGACTTAGGTTTTTTAGGGTTTTGGTTTTGTTTTAGGTCTGGGTTAGGGTTTGGCTTAGGTTTAGGGTTTGGGCGAGGGTTTGGTTTAGGTTTAGGGTTTGGGCGAGGGTTTGGTTTTAGGTTAGGGTTTTGGGCTAGGTTAAGGTTTAAGGTTCCGGTTTAGGTTTAGGTCAAGGCTGGGATTAGGGTTTAGGGCTAGGTCAAGGCTAGGGTTTAGGGTTTCTGGTTTACCGAACCTTTGGTTCTCTTATTTATGTCCACTTGTCGGAGATTTCCGTGTGTTACTTGAAGTATTTCCGTCTCTCTGGACGGTCAAAATTGGGGTATCTACAATTGTCCCTCATCGGACGGAGTCTTTGTGCGAAGCAGGAAAGACTTCGATCGATGATAAGGAAAGAGACCCCTATTTTGGCCGGCCCGACCTTCAAGAAGTTATGTCAACACGAACAGTACTTTTTCGGGGAGTTGATTTAGGCTGTCAGAGGCTAGGTCTTGACTTAGAATTTTTATCTGAGAAGATGATCCAGGTGGAAGGCGGGAAAAGTAAATGGTGAGTGATCCAACCCGCGGTCGGGGTTCTTAGCTATCGTGCACGGAGCAGCCCAGCGTCAGTTTCCTCGTGCCTACCGTTCCCGTGTTTGGGAAAACTCAGCAAAGAGGGGATATCACCGACAGAAAGCAAGTAAAAGATTGATTTGGGTGAATTGGATCATCCGAGGGATAAGAACTCTAGAAAAGAACCAGAACTGAAGAAATTTGAATCTGAATGGTACTGAATGTGTTGCAAAACTTCGGGAGAGTCGTGTTTGATCAAGTAATGTCTGGGAAATAAGCCAATACATGGCTGTTTTGGTATGGAGAACCTCGAATTTTAGGGCTGAAAAGATTGGAAGAGGGTTTTTTAAGCAAAAGAGAAAAACTGGGAGGGGCGGCTAGTTGTAACTAGCCGCCCGAGAGGGGGCGGCTACTCGCGGGTAGCCGCCCTTTAACTGGGTCCCTTATAACCGAAAAGACCCTCTCTCTCCCTATATGTTTTTAAAACGGTTTCTCTTCCCTCTTCTCTTCTTCCCTTCAGTTTCAAACTCGAAAACCCTGATTTCTTTGCCTTTCTTTCCTCCATTTCGACCTCAATCTTTCTCTTCCCCTTGATTTCGAAACCCTAGTTTGGGTTCTCCTTTTTCTTTTCCAAACCGAGGAGATGACGAGGTCGAAGGCGATTGCTTCGAGGGGGAAACGACCGCGGGTGGCTCGTGGAGAGCGTAGCCCGAGCTCTTCATCATCGGAGAGTGATAGGCCGGAGGTCGAGGCCGTGGGGGAGGGTATGGGTACAACGGAGGTGCCGCCGGTGGATATCGGCGTGGGTGAGGTCGGGGATTTGCCTTCAGGGGCTGTCCCGGAGGTAGGGGGGAGTGTAATAGGCTATACACGCAAGAGGTGGCGTGGGGATCGGCCGGTGGTGGCCGAGGAGGTGGTTCCGGGGGTTGGAGGATCGATTGAGGGTGCAACCGAGGGGGTAGGGGTCGAGGGAGTTAGTGAGGAGGTGAGGGCGTCGTTGGATAGGGAGGCCACAGAGGCCAGGGCTGAGGAGGAGGAGAGTAGGGCTATGGGGGCCTTTGCGGAGTTTATCTCCGGTGTGGGGAGGGCGGAGGGGATAGGAGAGGCTAGGGAAGGGGCCGGGGAGGCCGAGGGTATGGGTACTGGGGCCGCCGAGGCCGGTGTGGGTGTTGGGGCTGAGGCCGAGGAGGCCGTGTTTGAGGAGGATGAGGAGGAGGATGACGACGGGATGGATGATCCCGACGAGGCCGAGGTGGACGCCCCTGGGTCCACACGGGCCGTGGTATGTTCCTAACTCTTTTGTCTTAGCCCTTTTATGCATGTGTTGGTGGTATGAACAGGTTGTATGTGTGTATTATACTCGTATATTTGTGTTTTAAATAGGCATGCTTGTGTATAAGTTTAATCTTAGTGGGATGTGTAAGCATGCTGTCATGGGTTTGTTTTCATAGGGAGGGGGGCAATTTCTATATACATACATGTTTGTTTATATACATATAAAGGAGAAAGAAATGACATAGCTAATAAGCTTGCATGTGATACTTTTCTACGTGTATGTGATTTCGTACGTGTTTGATCGTGGTAGAGTATGAGGGGGTGCATGCATGCGTTTCATGGGTTCGAGTTCCATATGGCTGTATTGCTTAGGTGTGTTTGATAAGCTTGATGTAAGAAAGTGTGTGAGTGGTGACCACAGTGGGATGTGTTTGATATTTGTCTAGCATGCGTGATCATATGAGGAGTGTAGTTTCTTACTTTCATTCTCTTTTAGTATGTGGGAGTTTTGATTTCGCTAAGCATGGTTTAAAACGATTTCGTAGATTTGGACTCTTACCTCTCGCTCGTTTTTAAACTAACCCATGTTCTCTTCGCTTGTTTTGTAGAGGCCGAATCGTATCCGGGCTTTATGGCATGGGACGAAGAGATGGTACAACGCCCTGGGGCAGGAGGAGCGGAGTTTGGTGGATGGAGCGGGCTTCCGTTCCTTTTTCTTGATCGAGCCATTCCACGTCCACCGTCCATATGTGGAGGCCTTGGCGGAGAGATGGGATCCGGAGAGTTGTACGTTCATCCTCCCTACTGGCGCTGTCATGCCGACGCTCGAGGACGTCTATCAGATCACCGGCCTTCCGGTTCTGGGGGAGGCCGTGATCGCGGCCACCCTAGCTGACTACAGGGGGCTTTTCCGAGAGTTGATCGGGGAATGGGAGTTTGTGGAGCGGGAGCGGACGCTGAACCGGATCCCTATAGGGCGGCTTTCGGGGCAGTATGGCCTCGGTTCCTTCACAGAGCGTCAGAAGGGCGAAGCTGCAGCTAGCTTCGAGAGGCGGCGGGCGATGATCGAGGCAAGAGAGGCGGTCGCGTGTCCACAGAGGGCACGGAGGGATTTAAGAGCGTTCTTACTCTACTTCTTTGGCCGGGTCCTTTTCTCGACGGCCTCTGATAAGGTCTCCTCTCATTCCCTTCTACTGATGCGAGACTTGGAGGGCATGGGGCGCTATGCTTGGGGAGCGGCGATGCTTGCCCACTTGTTTGCGGAGCTCTCGAAGAAAGTCAAGAGGGCTGGAGGAAAGAACCTTGGTGGCTTCGCACCATTCCTTCAGGTATGTGTAAGTGACGAGTGTCTTCTTCTTGGTTTAGTTTTACTTTGGTCATGATAAATTCCCTCTTGCTTTGTTAGATCTTCGGGTACGAGCACTTCGCCATTGATCGCCCGACTTTGGCTCCGTTCGATCATGCCCTCCCTTGGGCCATGAGATGGGAACCCCGGGGATCTTCCCGTTTGCATCGCCTCGCTCAATTCTGAGAGGCCTTCCGCGTCTTGTCGGAGGAAGAGGTATAAGTTTTCTTTGAATCCTTTTGGTTTGTACTTGGTTTTCTTTTGACTAAGCGCTCTTCCTATCTTTCGATGCTTTCTTAGATGACGTGGAGGCCTTACTCGGAGGAGGTTCCTGAGGCCCTGGCGCGAGACATCTGGCTGATCTACTTCAATGAGGTCGTGTTCCATGCGATCAGCCGGGTCGTCCGTCAGCTTGGGTACCATCAGTGGGTGCCCGATCCTCTTCAGCGGCGCCCTTCGATTCCGGTGGCCGGGATTCCTCGGGACACGAATCTTCCGAGGAATTACGCGACGTACGTGGCGGGATGGATGGGTCGAGGCGTCTTGGTGGAGCGTCGTCCTGAGGTGACTTCGAGCGACGAATACCTAGCTTGGTATCGTCCGGAGTATGGGGATATCCTCGGGACGATGGAGGAGGAGATCCCGGACGCCTATGTAAGTTTAAGGAATCCCTTTTCTTTCCTCGTTTTCTTTTGCTTGAACATCTTCTGAATGGTACTTCCTTTTGCAGGTTGAGTTGAATGAGATGGAGAAGAGGCTCAAGACTGCCAACGAGCACCTCCAAGCGCGGGCCAGGCAGATAGAGGCGTTGCGGGCACAGAGAGGACGCTTGCAGGACCAGGTCCGAGTTCTCGAGGCTCAGGTGGATGCTCTGTTGAGAGCGAGGGCCGATGGCGCTTCTTCTTCTTCCGTCCCTCCTCCTTCCATGGTGTCCGAGCGAGAGCTGGAGTTGACGAGGGAGTTGGATGTGGCCCGGAATGAGCTGACGGACACAAGGATGGAGTTGGGCCAGGCGAGGGGCAGGGCTTCTCGGGCTGAGGAGGAGGTGGACCAGCTGAGGTCCATGATAGCCTCGAGGGAGGAGGGGTTCATTACCCTAGGCCGTGAGAGGGACTCCCTCCAGATGAGGGTGTCGGAGTTGGAGGCTTCGGCGGGCGTTCCTGGAGGTTTGATGGGGGACCTGGTTCGTTCTCTCCAGGCGGCCGGGGATAGGGACAGAGAGACACTCAAGGCGTCGGAAGCGAGGGCGCGGGAGTTGGAGGAGAGGTTGAGGGCTGCCGAGGATCGGGCCAGAGGGACGGAGAGTCGTCTCCGACAGAGATTGGAGAGAAGAGACAGGGATATGCAGCAGGTTCGTCTCTGGGAGGCGACTATGAGGGGGAAATTGGTCGGAGGGGGGTCTATGACCGAGGCGGACCTTGATCTTCTTCCACTCGAGCCTGACCGTTCTCTCTCGACTTCCTTGGCTACCGGGGCCACTTTTAGCCGTGCATCTCGCCCTTCGGTGTCTCGGAGTCGTGGGATATATGCGAGGGCCGCGTCTTCGGTTCGAGAGACTCCTGCTGCTCCCGATGCTCCAGAGGTTCAGTCTTCTCCTCATCCGCCACTCCCTTCTCAGCCAAGTCAGGACGTTCCTCCTGCTCAGCCTCCGGCGGATGATGATACGCCGAGGTATAGCTTTTGTGTCTTGGTTTTAAGTAGAAGAATAGTACATATGCGATGAATTCATGCTTTTCTTCTTTTGTTTTTGGTTTTAGGTGATATTTCGGTGAAGTATAGCTCAAGACTTCGGAGTTTGGAGCTCTTGGTGGACCTATCTCTTCTTTACTTTTTAGGTGTTTAGAAGACAATTTACGTTTATGGTCATGGTGGGACAATTTAATTTCTTGTTTGTATGCATGGTTTGGTATAGTTTAGCATGGATGGTTAATGTTTTTTAGAAAGCCTTCTATAGGGATGTGTATGTGTGTGGATGGATGAACTTGGTGTTTATAGGTTTTGATTCATGGATGGATGTAGAATTCTAATGTATAATCATTATAGCATGGTATCGGTACAGGTCTTGTGTAATGAATGTGTGTTTAAAATGTGTGTATGCATGTTTTGGAAAAGGAATGTTTTGACAGGTATTCAAAGGAGTTGAAGAGTTGATTGAGGATGGGACTGACAAGGCAGATGGGGTAGCAGGTGAGGGGCGGCTAGTTGCGTTTAGCCGCCCAGTGAGGGGCGGCTACTTGCATTTAGCCGCCCCTTGCCTGGGTTTTTACCTGGACAAGAGGGCAGGGGGGCGGCTAGTCGGGTTTAGCCGCCCCCTGCCTGGGACAATTTTCTGGTTTTGCTTCTTATCTGCTGCTGCTGAAAGTCCTCCTGAGTGCTTTTATCCTTCAAGACCTATAAAAACATTCTTTCCATGGACCAAGTGTTAAATCCATCCAGATTGCGCCCCTGCACTGACTTCCGAGCCCTTCTTGCTTGAATCGTCAAGGGCTACAATCCATCTTAAGGCGGAATGGAAATATAAATGCGAGAAAGTAAAAGTGCGGGGGACCAGGCTTTAGTGCGCAAGGAAGGGATTCCAAGTGCGTGAGTGAAGAAGAACTTATGTGTAGGAGTTGGGGACAATTTCTTCTCACGCATGTGCGGAAGGGCATGAGGTGAGTGGAGGCAATTTTAATATTTGTGGGGACAATACGTGGGGACAATTTTAATATGTGGGGGACAATTTTCAAGAAAATCGGATGCCAAAGTGTTTTGGAAAAGGAAAATGCACGCTTATGCGTAAGTATATGTGGCATAAGGGGGTATTTTAGTTTTTCAATGACTTTTTAGGTGAGAGGGCAATGTTCTCGATTTCCATAAGTAAAAGATGCCATCAAGTCCCCGTGGAGGAGCCCTTGTGGTCACTCATGTCCAAACCAGGATTGTATTTAAGAGGTATAAGCCTTAGGCGTCGATTTTCCTAGGTTCATGGTTTTCAAATGCTTAATCGTATTATTCTAAACATGCTGAAAAATCCATGAGTGTACCAAGAGTCAAGTCAAACAAGCTTCCTTTGGATAGGCAAGTTTCTAAATGAATTCGCGTGAGTGTGTGTGTAGGTGTAAACCTGGACGTGATCTGCCTTCGGTCAAAATTTCGCTTTTCCTGGTGGACATAGCTCAATTTTGAACCCCCATTGCAAAAAAATAAAAGGGGAGAGGGTGAATGGGGTAAGAGTAATATCTTCCTTTCGGGCAATATTTTAGAATTGTCCCAGTCTAGCATATGTCTTACTTCCTAGGTCCCTCTGGCTTTCTTCTTTTTACCACTTCTTTATTTTTGGGTGGAAAGGTACAGTCCGTTGTTTGGATCTGTACATGGTATAGCCGTTGTTTAGCGTATACCGTGCGTAAAGGCGTGAAAGCCTGCTAAATAGAGAGTTTAACCCGTTCACTTGGGTGTTTGGCCTCTCCTTGCCTATCTTTCTCTTTTTTTTTTTTTGTTTTGTGTTTTGATTTGAGTTGAGGGGGGGGGGCTCTTCTGTTTTTCACCCCGATTCTTTTCATGCTTCCCCTCTAGAAGTGTTTATATAGTACCAGAGCCAGTTTTTGGGACACATGCTAGGTCCGGGTAACTCCTCATTTTGACCTAGGGTTAATACGAGTGGGGCGAAAATAAGGGATATTTTGCTTTGGGGAGTTTTAAATTGTCCCAGTCTACGGGGTAGGCAATTTTTCTTCCATCAGGCAAATCTAGTCCAGTTATACGTGTGTGAAGGGAATGACATGATCTGGCGAAAACGTGTTCAAATAGATACGAGTTTATCTTTGAGAGTCTTATAATTCTATCATCAAGTACTAAACGCTGGAAATCGCAGGAAGGAAGAATAATAGTTCTTAAGTATTGAAAGTTTTTCATGCATGGAATTTCTTTAGATAAAGTGCATTCCACGAACCTGGAACCTCGACTCCTTCGGCATCTACCAGGCGGTAGGCATTCCCGGAATAGGCATGGGTGATCACATAGGGTCCCTCCCATGTGGGTTGCAGCTTTCCTCTCGGGTGAGGCTGTCTTGATGGCATGATTTGCTTAAGTACTAATTCCCCGATTTCGAATTTTCTTTTTATCACCTTCTTTTCAAATGCCCTTGCCACCCTTCTTTGGTAGGCCTGGGCATGGTCTGCCGCTCTTAATCTCTTCTCGTCCAGTAGTTCGAGGCGTAGTAAGAGTGCCTCCCTCTTTTCCTCAACTTGGAGATCTTCTTCTAGTACTATTCTTAAGGATGGGACGAGAATTTCGTAAGGTACTACTGCTTCGGTTCCAAATGTGAGTGAATAGGGGGTTTGACCAGTGGGCGTTCTAATGGAGGTTCGGTATGCCCAGAGGGCATCTACCAGTTTATCAGGCCAATCGGTAGCCTTGTGGGTTTCTACTGTTTTCTTTATAATTTTGAGTAAGGTTTTGTTGGTGGCCTCTGCTTGTCCGTTCCCCTGTGGGTAGTATGGCGTGGAATGATGGAGTTCTATATGGTGTCTATCGCATAGGTCTTGGAACTCTTGGGAGATGAACTGGGGGCCATTGTCAGTTATAATTACTTTGGGAGTGCCGAACCGTGCCAGGATGTGAGTGCGGACAAAACGAGATAGGGTAGAGCTTTTAATTACTACGTAGGACTCGGCCTCGGCCCATTTGGTAAAATATTCTGTGGCGGTGAGGATGAAGGCTTTTGGGTGGTGTTTTCTATGGTGTCCCGGAATGGTCCTATTATGTCTAATGCCCACATGGAGAAGGGCCATGGTGATGTCATGGGATGTAAAGAAGACGCTGGTGCGTGTATTTTGTTGGCATGGGTTTGACATTGGATACAACGCTTAACGTATTTGTTACAGTCCCTTCGAGCGTGGGCCAATAGTAGCCCATTCTTAGTACCTTCTTTGCTAGCATCTGGGCGTTGACGTGTCCCCCGCATACCCCAGAGTGAGCTTCTTCTACAATGGTGTATGCTTCTTCGTCGTCCAGGCATCTGAGCAGTTCTCCGTTGAAAGAGGCTCGGAAGAGTATACCCCCTCGGAGGCAGTATTTGATTGCTATCCTTTTAACTATTTTCTGGTCGTCGTTGGTAGCATAGCTTGGGAATGAAGCGTCTCTAAGGTAGTTTTTAATATCAAAGTACCATGGGTTTCCGTCGTCCATATTTCCTGGTTCAATAGTTAGGATTTCTGTGATACCAGTATTTTTGTGGGTCTGGTTCTTTTTTAGGAGATTTTGAATTTTAGGGTCTCTGAGTTCGGTGGCAGGTGTTTCCAGTCTCTGAATAGTGACTGTTTCAGATGTCCTAGATAAAGGGAAGGCGAGTGATGAGGCTAGGGAGGCTAGAGAATCGGCAAGAATATTGCCAGTCCGGGGTGTGAAAATGTGAGTGACCTCACGGAATTGTTTTAACAGGACTATGGCTAGTTCTCTGTATGGCTTCAGCTTTGGGTCTCTAGTCTGATATTTTTTAAGAGTTTGGCGGATCACTAAGAGGGAGTCTCCAATGATGTCTAAATTTTTAGCTCCTAAGGCTAGGGCTGCCTTCAAACCTGCTATCAGGGCCTCGTATTCAGCAATATTGTTGGTGGCTTTGAACGTAAGCTGAAATGCTTGTGGGATAATGACGCCTTCGGGAGAGATTAGTGCTATCCTATTCCCTTTCCCTTTTGGTTGACTGCTCCGTCGAAGTATAGAGTCCAGGTCTCTCTACTTTTCTCTTCGATAAGCGCAAATATTTCTTCGTCCGGGAAGTCCGTCTTCACTGGTTCGTAGTTGGGGAGAGGTAGTTGAGCGAGGTGATCAGCGATGGCTTGTCCTTTGACGGATTTTTGAGTGGCGTACGAGACGTCAAACTCGTTTAACTGTACTTGCCATCGGGCTAAGCGTCCCGTCAATGTGGCTTTCTCGAATAAGAACCTTACTGGGTCCATTTTGGCAAAGTATTTGACTTTGTGGGCGAGAAAGTAATGTCGTAATTTTTGGGAAGCCCATACTAATGCTAGACAAGTTTTTTCTGTAGGAGGGTAGGCTTTTTCGTATTCAATCAGGGTTTTACTCAAGTAGTAAATGGCCTTTTCTTTTCTTCCCATGTCGTCGTGTTGTGCAAGTACGGCACCAATGGCTTCTTTAGTTGCGGCTATATAGAGGAGTAGGGGGCGCCCGGGTACTGGGGCCGAAAGTACTGGGGGTTTAAGAAGGTACTCTTTTAAATTATCAAAGGCCTTTTGGCATTCACTATCCCAATTAAACCGGACTCCCCCTTTTAGTAGTTTGTAAAAGGGGCGACATCGTTCAGCATGTTGAGAAATAAATCTCCTAATAAACTGCAACCTTCCTATAAGCCCTCTTAATTCTTTTAGGTTCTTGGGTGGGGGCATTTGGGCAATGGCTTTTGCTTGGTCGGGTCTATTTCTATCCCCCGTTTACTTACCATGAATCCCAAAAGTTTTCCCGAGAGACACCGAAACGACATTTCTTTGGGTTCATTTTAAGTGAATATTCCCTGCATCTCTGCAGTACTTGCCTAAGTATTTCTGCGTGTCCTATTCGAGTTCTAGATTTAACCAAGATGTCATCCACATATACTTCTACTAGTTTGTGCATCATATCATGGAACATTGAGGTCATTGCCCTTTGATAGGTTGCCCCTGCATTTTTGAGCCCGAAAGGCATCACTATGTAGCAGTAGGTTCCCCAGGGTGTGGTAAAGGAGGTCTTTTCTTGGTCTTTTTCTGCCAGCCGGATCTGGTTGTATCCAGAAAAGCCATCCATGAATGAGAGCATCTCATATCCTGCAGTGTTGTCGACAAGGAGGTCGATGTGTGGGAGTGGGAAGTCATCTTTTGGGCATGCTCGGTTGAGGTCCCTGAAGTCGATGCATATTCGAATCTTTCCATCTTTTTTTGACACTGGAACGATATTTGCTATCCACTTTGGGTATAAGACTACCCGGATAAATTTAGCCTGGTGGAGTTTGTCCACCTCATCCTTGATTTTTAGAGCCACTTCGGGATGGAGGCGCCTTAGCTTTTGTTTGACTGGTTTTGCGTTTGGCTCTAAGATTAACTGATGTTCGACTAACGAAGTATCGAGCCCAGGCATGTCTTTGTAAGACCATGCAAAGACGTCTTTGTACTCGTGTAATATTTTAATTAGTCTCTCTCGTTCATCGTGATTTAGTTCTGCGCTAATCGAAATGATTTTGGGGTCAGTATTTGTCCCTAGGTTCAGCTCTTCTATCTTCTCATCTGCTTCCTCTGTCTTTTCATCGAACCTTTGAAGGCTCTGCTTAAACTCCTTAGACAGGTCTTCTCTTTCCTTATCGTCCTCATCACAGATTTCGAAGACTCCTAGACCGTCATCTGGGTTTTCTATGTCATCTAGGTCTGGTTCTTCTACTACCGCTATCGATTCAAATTTCTCTAAACCTAGTATGGCCCTGCTATATCCTTCCAAGTTGCTAATGATCTGGTCAGGTACTTGGCTCCTAGTGGGTTTTACCGTTTTGGACGAGGCACTAGGGTTGGGGTTTTTGGCTTGACTGGCGAGACGCTGTAGTTTGTTCAGGAGATCAGAGTCGTCGCTAAAGGGGTGCCATGCTGGAGTGAAGTCATCTTTGTCGAACAGTGATCCTAGGGTTCTGGTTTCCATTTTTTTTTTTTTGTTGTTTTTTTGAACAGAAAAGACACTTATTATTTACAACCTACTGGATTGGTGGAAGTGCTTCAGCCGACTTTCCTCCAGCAGCTGGCGCTCCTTTGTTGCGATGCTTGAGCACTGCGAGAAAAGGAGGCTGGGTCAGCTGGAGTTTTGTCGTCTGGTGGCGAGTGTGGATTTAGGTGTTTATCAGGGAGTGGGAACAGCCATTCTAGGGAGCCAGAGAGGTAGTCTAGCTCGCTTTCCTGGACAGGGTCTAGGGGGCATACGGTTTCTTCGGAGGGTTCTACGATTATTTCCCTCACGAAATGTTCGTACAACTTCCAATTATATTTTCCCTCAATTTAGATTTGTGTTTGGGTGAGCCGATCCCCCTCTTGTCTAGCCATGCCGGGAGGTCGATGGGGTCCAGGATCCCATTTTTGTGTCCCAGAGTTTCCCCAGGAAGGTAACCCATGGTCCCCATTATACGCCAGCCAGGATTTTCAAACCTAGGGTGGCTTGTCTTTGAGGTAACGGGGGAGCGTTCCGGGGATTTAGCCAATTGGCCGGGAAATCTAAGATGTGGATGGTGGTTTCCATGGGTTTTGAGCTACTGGTTTTTATGGCGGTGGTTTCATTATCAGCGAACCTTGGCTTAGGTTCTCTGATCGCATCCCCTTGTATTTTGATTATCCGACCTCCCAAGGGAAATTTCAAGCACTGGTGCAGGGGAGAGGAGACCCTTTATGGATGCTAGCCATTTACGTCCTAGGATCATATTATAATCTGAATCCATTTCTAGGACATAAGCTTTTGTGCTAGTTTCCAGTGGCCCCACTTTTAATCGGAAGTCCTTGAAGCCTAGAACTGGACGAGCCGTTTTGTCATAGGCAAATATACGGGTGTCCGTTTCAAAGAGTGTGGTTATACACCCATCGATGTGCTCGAAGGTTTGTAATGACATGAGGTTTACTCCTGCCCCGGTGTCAATTAGAACTTTATCCACCGGGTGTCCTTCGAGGTTGATTGTTATACATAGGGTTGAGGTGTTGACGACTTTATCATGACTTCTTCCTTAGGTCTAAAGGTGATGACGGGCCCCAGTCCTGCGGTGGCTAGAGCTATTGGTATGCCTAGGGTAGAGATCTGTGGGTCGACTTGAGTTCTTTCTAGGAACGTTCTTAGAGCCTGCTGGTGGTGTTCCGAGGTTTCGATCAGCTCTAAAATGGAAATTTTCGCGGGGATTTTTCGGAGTTGGTCTAGGATGTCGATCCTATCCCCGGCGCGGGGCTCCTCAGTTTCGGTTTCAGGCAGGGGGTGTCTATAAGAGGGTACAGTGTTAAAGATTCTGCCTGCTCTGGTAGTATGATGGTTTAGTGCGTCAATGGTGGTTCGGGGGCTTTGCGTTATTGGGCGCAGGCTTTTGTTGCTTTGTAAGGGGAATATTGGTTGGTCTTTTTTGGGGGAAAAGAGTCTTGTGGGTTTGGGGAGAATAGGTGAGGGGGTTGGTAGGATGGGGGAAGAGGCTGGTAAGATTATGCCACCTGGAACGATTCTGGGTGACTCTTCACAGTCAGCGACTTTATGGTGTAGATGCTTTCATAGCTCAGGTTTTCTGGTTCTGTCAAGGGAGCCTTCGTAGCTGACCTTGGGTTTTGGATTGTAGTTTCTACGGGGTTATGGGTTTCTGGGACCTTCTTGACTTCTAGTGTCTTGTAAATGGGTTGTTGAGTCCCCTAATGGTGGCCCAGTCTAAGCGTCTTTCTTCGTCAAGGGTGTAGACAATGTCTTTAAACAAGGAGCATTGCTCGATGGTGTGGCCGTGATGCCGATGATACTGACAAAAACGGGTTGGGTCAGCACCGATAGGCGAAGGTCTAGCCGTGGGTAGGGAAATGCTATTGGCCTTTAATAAGGCTCTGAGGATGTTCCCTAGGGTTTCTGGGAGGGGGGAACGGCTATCTCTTCCGTTTGGCCATCTTGGGCCGTAGGAGGGGAAGGTGTGGCCTTACCATGGGGGCCGTACGTGGGTTCTCTGAGGGCTATATCTTGCGTTCTTGGGGGGATAGGATAAGAGGATCTCCTGTTTTGGTGCTGGTTATGGATTGAGGGGGTCTGAATTGGGGAATTATGGGTTGCGAGGTTTTGTCGTATTGGCACGGGGACGGGTACTGATCGAGGGGTAAAATGTTGATTTGCTTGCCGAGGCGGTGCATATCCGGATGATCCGGGCGTGTACTGTCTCGGAGCTGTTCCTCGGTCAGGAACTCGTGCTCCGTTCGGGTAGAGTGCCGATACTTGGTTAATGATCCCCTCTACCGTGGGGGTTTGCGCCTTACGAGGCGGTTGTCCAACCCTATGGCTGATAGGTGGGGACTGGGTTTGGACTGCTGGGGCTGCACAACGGGAAATCCTGTTGTGGCGGTCAATCAGAAGTTGATACGTAGTGCAGTCTCCGTACGAAAGGCTCGTACGGAGCTCTGGACTCAGGCTCTGTAACATCATGTCAATTTCTTGACATTCTGTGAGTTGCAGACCGGTTCGGTGGACAAGGGTGCGCCACCGAGACACGTATTGTTCGAATTCCTCCCTAGGCCTCATTCTCTCTACGGTTAGATCTGAAATAGAGGGGGTTCTAATCCTCTGGTAACCGTAGCGGCCCAAGAATTTCTCGCTTACAGCCGAGAAATTCGACAAGTGATCTACAGGGAGGGTGGAGAACCATTGTAGTGCTTCTCCTTCCAATGATTTCTGGAAGAGGAAGACTAGTAGAGGTTGATTATCTAGAAACGGGCGTGCGTCTAGATAAAAGGCAGTTAAATGAATGTCTGGGTCTCCACGACCGTTGTACCGGCGGAATTTGGGGACTTTGAATCCCTCCGGTAGGTGGACTGATGGGATTTGTCTCAGGTTATGTAGAGACATGTGTTTGGGGGCCGAGGGACCAGTCTCGGAGAGAATTCTCCGGATGGTATCGTCCAGTGTTTCTCCCGGGGAGGGCTGCCTAGCGGTCCCGGGTTTGGGGTGGTTTGGTAGGGGCCTGGGGTGGAAACAACTGGGAATTTTGGATTCGCGGGGAAAGGGGGGTGAACGAAAAGACACTCGGGTTGACCGAGTGACTGGGTGTGAATGGGGCTTTGGGAATGGGTTTAGGGGTTTCGACAGGGGTTTCCTGTCTCGAGGTCTTGGCATGACGGTAGTCAACGAGGTCATGAAACATGTCCTCTACCGTTTGATACCCTAGACTAGCCATCCTTTCCTCTAGATGGGTCAGGAACTGTGTGGCCTGACCCTCTTGGTGATTCCTTTCCTCTAATATCTCCTCTTCCATGTGGGATTCCATGACGTAGAGTGGGGGGATGAATGCAGATTGAAAGCAGTAAATAAAGCAGTAAAGGATTGCGCAGCTGTGTGCGACTTACGAAAGCAGTAAAGGATTGCGCAGCTGTGTGCGACTTACGAAAGCAGTAAAGGATTGCGCAGCTGTGTGCGACTTACGAAAGCAGTAAAGGATGTTATAATGCACAGTAGAAGAGGATTTAATTTAAGGAGTGAGAAACTCTAACCTTCCTAGAGGGTTGATAGCATTTTAGTCAAGTTTGTAAAAGGGGGCAGAAGAGGATTACCTTTTGTTGTTTTTCACGAGGGAGGTCCCACCGTGATCGCCAGAATTTGTCGGTGTCGAAAAATCCGCGTGTGTGGGGTTTCTTCGGGGATTCGGATCGGATGCGTGCCCTGGCGGGCTCGGTCGGATCGTCTTCTCGGAAGGGGTGAGGGTGTGGTTCCTGGTTGAGGCGCCCGACAGCGGCTCAAGAGGATTCAAGGGGTTTGTGATCGCCACCTGCTTTTTCTAAAAACAGGAAAGGGTTTGGGTTTGATCGCCTACGTGAGGAGTTTGTGGGGTCTCCGCTCTGAGACACGGATATACCGTACACAGAGGTGAAAAACAGGGAATCATATTCTGCTCCCGGGCTTGACTAAAGGAGTTATGGGACAAAGGGGTGTGAGTATGGGGTGTGTATAGGGGGGGGCGGCTAGTTGGATCTAGCCGTCTGGTCAGGGGCGGCTAGTAGGTTTTAGCCGTCCCAGGTCTGGTTTGATTTGGGCAGGGCTTGACTAAAGGAGGGTGAGATGAGAGGGTATTTTATGTGGGGAATGGGTGTTTCTCTCACAAGAGGGCTCTCTCTCTCTCTCTCTTGGGATTTCTAGTGTAAAAAGGGAATGTGAATTGTGGGATGTTGGTGTGGAAGGGTTGTCTTTGGATTTGTTGATTGATCATGTTATATTTGGGCTTGGGACCCTTCTATTTATAGTAAAAGAGGGGCAGGGAAATATCCCGAGGGTAATGGAGTGGGTTGGCTTTGATTGGACCTCTCATTAATGCTCTGGTTCTTCTGCCAGAGAACAGGTGAAGGGCGGCTAGTGCTAACTAGCCGCCCAGGATGGGGCGGCTACTTCCTGGTAGCCGCCCCTATCATGACCTGCCAAACGTCCCATCTCTGACAAGCGGTGGCTTGGGTCGGCTACTTGGTTTGATCCGGCCAAGAGAGGACGGCTAAAGGTCATGACCCGCCACAATGATCAGCATTTAATATTGCTTTATGTCCCATCCAGGGAACTGGTCCAAAGTCGGCCAGGGGGCGGTTAGGGGGGCGGCTAGTGTGAACTAGCCGCCCAGTGAGGGGCGGCTAGTCAGGGTTAGCCGCCCCTTTCTAGGGACTTAGGTTTTTTAGGGTTTTGGTTTTGTTTTAGGTCTGGGTTAGGGTTTGGCTTAGGTTTAGGGTTTGGGCGAGGGTTTGGTTTAGGTTTAGGGTTTGGGCGAGGGTTTGGTTTTAGGTTAGGGTTTTGGGCTAGGTTAAGGTTTAAGGTTCCGGTTTAGGTTTAGGTCAAGGCTGGGATTAGGGTTTAGGGCTAGGTCAAGGCTAGGGTTTAGGGTTTCTGGTTTACCGAACCTTTGGTTCTCTTATTTATGTCCACTTGTGGGAGATTCCGTGTGTTACTTGAAGTATTTCCGTCTCTCTGGACGGTCAAAATTGGGGTATCTACAGGATCGTCTTCTCGGAAGGGTGAGGGGTATCGTTCCTGGTTGAGGCGCCCGATAGAGGCCCAAAAGGATTCACGGGATTGTGTGATCGCCACCTGCTTTTTCTAAAAAGCAGGAAAAGGGGTGGGGTTGGATTTGATCGCCTACGTGGGGAGTTTGTGGGGTCTCCGCTCTGAGATACGGATATACCGTACACAGAGGTGAAAAATAGGTAATCCTATTCTGCTTCTGTGGCTTAACTAAAGTAGTCTTGGGACATAGGGGGTGTAACTGGGGTGTGTATATGGGGGGCGGCTAGTAGGTTTGAGCCGTCTGGTTAGGGGCAGCTAGCAGGGTTTAGCCGACCGGGGCCTGGTCTAGTTTGGGCAGGACTTTGGTAGGAAATGGGTTTGGTTTTGGACAGGGGCTAAGCTAGGTTTAGTCCGGGTTTCTGGAGGGTGGGATGAGAGGGTATTTTATGTAGGGAAATGGGTATTTCTCTCACAAAAGGGGCTCTCTCTCTCTCTCTTGGGATTTCTAGTGGGGAAAGGGAATGCGGATTGTGGGATGTTGGTGTTGAATGGTTGTTATGAGTTGGTGATGTTGTATTTGGGCTTGGGACCTCCTCTATTTATAATAAAAGAGAGGCAGGGAAATATCCCGGGGGTAATGGAGTGGGTTGGCTTCGATTAGACCCCTCATTAATTCTCTGGTTCTTCTGTCAGAGACCAGGTGAAGGGCGGCTAGTGCTAACTAGCTGCCCAGGATGGGGCGGCTACTTCGTGGTAGCCGCCCCTATCATCACCTACCAAACGTCCCATCTCTAACAAGCGGTGGCTTGGGTCGGTAACTTGGGTTGATCCTGCTAAGGTTGGACTGCTAAAGGTCATGACCCGCCGCAATGATCAGCATTTAATATTGCTTTATGTCCCATCGAGGGGACTGGTCCAAAGTCGGCCACGGGGCGGCTAGTGCTAACTAGCCGCCTGGTATGGGGCGGCTAGTTTGGTCTAGCCGCCCCTTGCCAGGTACTCAGGGTTTTTTTGGGTTTTAGGGTTTTTCCTAGGTGGGGTTCTGGTTTGGGGTCTGGTTTAGGGCAAGACTAGGGTTAGGGTTTAGGTTTAAGTCAAGTCTTGGGTTAGGGTTTCCGGTTTAGGTTTAGGTTTAGGGTTCCGGGGCTATGGTTAGGGTTTAGGCTTAGGTCCGGGGCTAGGGTTAGGGTTTCTGGTTTAGGTCAGAGTTAGGGTTTCCGGTTTCCTGAACTTTGGTTCTCCACTAGATGTCCAAATGTGGGATATTTCCGTGTGTTACTTGAAGTATTTTTCTCTCTCTGGACGGTCAAAATTGGGGTATCTACAATAAGTATGACCAAATCATTGGTAACGCCATGAATGCACTCCGAGAACGCAACGAGGAAGGCGTAGCTCGAGAGAAGGCCTAGGCCAACCTTAAGGCTGCCCAGTAGGAATACTCTCGGGTGATCAAAAAAATTTAAAAGAGACTTTAAAGAGATCTCTGTGGCTCTGGAGAAGGAGAAGATCGACAAGGCTCGCGTCATCTCCATGGCCGAGCAGAAGAAAAAGGAGTTTGAGTTAGATTTCGACATCCACGTTCTTGAGAAAGTGCAAGGGCACTTGGGCCGGATCGAAAAGAAGTCCGCCGAGGCCGTCGTTGTTGGATATGACAAGGTCAATAGGAAGGGCTTTCAGGACAGTAGGGACGGTGCGTCCGACCTAGGCCTAGAGCGAATTATCCAGGTGCTTGGACCCCAACTCCTCGAATCCGATGCCGATATTGACTAGGAAGGTTCCCTGGATTTTGCTTCCCCCTTTCAACAAAAGGAAAGCTTCTGGCTGCAGGGTTCATCCGGGAACTCTTATACCCAGATTGGCTAGCCAATACGGTGGTGGTGCCTAAGAAGAATAACAAGTGACGAGTTTGCGTCGACTTCACTGATCTAAACAGTGGTTGTCCAAACAAAAAACTTCCTACTTCCTAAAATCAACCAGTTGGTAGATGCCTCCACTAGCAATCAGTTGATGAGCTTTATGGACGCATACTCCGATTATCACCAAATTCTAATGTACGGGCATGATGTAGAAAAGACAACATTCATCACCCCAATGGACCCCAACTGCTACACAGTCATGCCCTTTGGGCTGAAGAATGCGGGTGAAACATATCAGCGTCTAATCACCAAGATGTTCAAGCAATAGACCGAGAAGACTGCTGAAGTCTATATAGATGACTTGTTGGTGAAAAGTGAGAGGCGAGAGGATCATCTGGAGCATCTAAAGGCAGCTTTTGAGGTGCTTAAGAACTATTGCATGAAGCTTAATGCATCCAAATGCGCCTTTGGGGTTGAGTCAGGAAAATTCCTTGGCTTTTTTTATCACACTTCGTGGAATAGAAGCTAACCCCTACCAGATCAAGGCCGTATTGGAAATGGACCCCCCGAAAATAGGAAGAAAGCTCAGAGACTCATTGGGCGATTGATAGCCCTGAATAGATTTATCTCAAAAGTCACCAAGAGAAGTCTTCCATTTTTCAGGCTACTTAGGAAGGCCAAAAAGTTCGAGTGGACTTCAGAATGTCAGTTAGCCTTTGAAGAACTCAAAAGGCATCTCACATTGCCGCCGCTGTTAATGAAGCCAGTCCCCTATGAGCCGCTATTTCTTTACACTGCAGCTTCCGACCATGCAGTCAACTCGGCTATTATAAAAGAACATGAGGGGGTACAACGGCCGGTTTATTACATCAGCAAACCCTTGTGCGGACCAGAGTCCATATATCTTTACCTCAAGAATATCGCTTATGCTCTTCTGATGTCTTCTTGGAAGCTTAGGCACTACTTTGTTACTCACTCAATTTACGTAGTTGTAGATACCCCAATTTTGACCGTCCAAAAAGATGAAAATACTTCAAGTAACACTTAGAAATAACCCACTTTTGAACATCAAATAGAAAACAAATCTCAGAAAACCAAAACCCTAAACCCTGGTCCAAACCTTAGAAATCTAAAGCCCTGAAAAGGGGTGGCTAACCCTAATTAGCCGCCCCCTGCCAGGCGGCTAGTTTGTACTAGCCGCCCCCCTAACCGACCCTAGACCACTTCCCTGGATGGGACATAAAGCAACATTAAATGATGATTATTGCGGCAAGTTGTGACCTTTAGTCGCCCCCTCTTGGCTGGTTCAACTCAGGTAACCGACCCTAGCCACCGTTTGTCAGAGATGGGACGTTTGGTAGGTCATGATGGGGGTGGCTAACCCTAACTAGCCGCCCCATCCTGGGCGGCTAGTTTCAACTAGCCATCCCTCACCTAGTCTCTAACAGAAAAATAGGGAATTAAATGGGGGGTCTAATCAAGCACCCTATTACACAATTCATCCCATTACCCCCTGGTCACTCCCCTGCCTCTCTTTTACTATAAATAGAGAGGGTCCAAAACATTTCTAACAAATTCCCAATTCCCAATCTTCAATTCACAATCATCAACACATAATCCACAATACCCACCAACCCGCAATTCACATTCCCTTCCACTACTTGAAATCCCTAGAGAGAGAGAGAGATGCATTTGTGATAGAAAAACTCATTTCCAATGCAAAACCACCCTCTCAATCCACTCTCCAAAAACCCAGGTTAAACCTAGCTTAACCCCTGCCAAAACCAAACCCATTTCCTACCCAGGTTCTGCCCAAGTTGACCCAGGCCCCAGACAGCTAAACCTAACTAGCCGCCACACAGTCGACGGCTCAAACCCAGTAGCCACCCCCTCACCTACACCCCATTTGTCCCAAGACTCCTCTAGCCAAGCTAGAAGCAGAATAGGAATATATATATTTTCACCTCTGTGTACGGTATATTCGTGTCTCAGAATGGAGACCCCACAAACTCCCCCACGTAGGTGATCAAATCCCCCCCACTTTTCCTGCTTTTTGAAAAAGCAAGTGGCCATCACACACACACCGGAATCCCCTTGAGCTGCTGTCGGGCGCCCCAACCGAGAACGAGACCACCACCACCCTTTCAAGAGATGATCCAGTTGAACCCGCCAAGGCGCGCACCGGATCCAAATCCCCGAAGAACCCCCACACATGTGGATTTTTCAACACCGATAAATATGGCGATCACGGTGGGACCTCCCTTGTGAAAAATGACAAAAGGTAATCCTCTTCAGCCCCTCCTTTACTGCTTGACTAGAATGCTGTCAACCCTCTAGGAAAGTTAGAGTTTTCCACCCTCGAATTAGATCCTCCTCTATTATGCATTACAACATCTTTACTACTTTCGTAAGCCACACACAGCTACGCAATCCTTTATTGCTTTCTTAAGCCGCACACAGCTGCGCAATCCTTTAATGCTTTTGTAAGCCGCACACAGCGGCGCAATCCTTTACTACTTTCGTAAGCCGCACACAGCTGCGCATTTCTTTACTGCTTTCGTAAGCCGCACACAGTTGCGCAATCCTTTACTGCTTTTTATCTGCATCCATTCCCAACCTTAAATCATTCCACACTCGCATCATGGAATCCCACCTGGAGGAGGAGATATTAGAGGAGAGAAACACCCAAGAGGGTCAGGCCACGCACTTTCTTAGCCTTTTGGAGGAAAGCATGGCCAATCTAGGATACCAGTCAGTGGAGGACATGTTTTATGACCTCACTATTTACCGCCAAGTCAAAACCTTGAGACAGGAAATCCCTGTCGAAACCCCCAAGGCTACTCCCAAAACCCCCTTCACACCCAACTGCTCGGTCAATCCGAGCATCTTTTCATTCACCCCCCTTTCTCCCGCGAATTCAATATTCCCGACCGTTTCTACCGCAGGCCCTTACCAGGTCACCCCAAATCCGGGACCACTAAGCAGCCCTCGCAGGGGAGAAACGCTAGACGAAACCATCCGGAGAATCCTCTCTGAGACCGGTCCTCAACTCCCAAGCACATGTCTCTACACAATCTGAGACAAATCCCATCAGTCCACCTACCGGAGGGATTCAAAATCCAAAAATTATGCCGGTATAACGGTCGTGGAGACCGAGACATTCATCTGACTTCCTTTTATCTAGACACCTGATCGTTTCTAGATAACCAACCTCTGCTAGTCTTCCTATTCCAGAAATCATTGGAAGGAGAAGCACTACAATGGTTCTCCACCCTCCCTGTAGATCACTTATCGAACTTCTTGGCTGTAAGCGAGAAGTTCTTAGGCCGCTTCGGTTACCAGAGGATCAGAACCCCCTCAATTTCAGACCTAACAGTAGAACGAATGAGGCCTAGGGAGGAATTTGAACAATACGTGTCTCGGTGGCGCACACTTGTCCACCGAACCGGTTTGCAACTCACGAAATGTCAAGAAATTGACATGATGTTACAGAGTCTAAGTCCAGAGCTTCATACGAGCCTTTCGTAAGGAGACTGTACTATGTATCAACTTCTGATTGACCGCCACAACAGGATCTGGTTGTGCAGCCCAGTAGTCCAAACCCAGTCCCCACCTATCAGCCATAGGGTTGGACAACTACCACGTAAGGCGCAAACCCCCACGGTAGAGGGGATTACACAAGTTTTGACACTCTACCCGAATGGAGCACGAGTTCCTGATCGAGGAACGGCTCTGAGACAGTACACGTCCGGTTCATCCGAGTATGCGCTGTGTTGGCCAACTAACCAAAACTTCACCCCTCGATCAATACCCGTCCCCGTGCTGACACAACAAAACCCGGTAATCCAAAGTTTCCCAGTCCAAAGCCCCATAATTTCAATACAAGGTCAGCCTAGGACCCCTTTCTATTCTACTTTCTTGAGGAACCAAAACCTAAGTCCTAGGCAAACTACACAAAGTACCTATAATGAGGTTTCTCCTCCAACATCCTATGATCAGAGAGAGATGGAAAAGAGGGATTCTTACCCTCCCCTCCCAGAAACATTAACTAGGATTTTTAGGGTGCTAGTGGACACTAACAGTATCTCTCTCCCAGCTGCTAAGCCTCCACTCCCCTGGGCCAGCAAGATGCGTTACTATCAATATCACCAACAACATGGGCATACCGTAGAACAATGCGTTATTTTTCAGGATTTTATTTATGATTTGAACGATGACATGCGCCTTGATTGGGCCATGATCAAAAGCCACTTAAGCCAGGGTAGTTCCCAAGCATCCAAGCCACTTGGCATATTTACTGACCCACTGCTAGGTCAAGATCAAGCCTCCACTTCCAGAGCCCGCACTGTTAACATGATCAGGAGGGGGAGACAACAACTTCCACAGTCAAACAGCTCGGGAGACATCACTGACAGCAGTCTCTCCGATGAAACCGAGGAGGAAGGGGAAGACGAGCCTTTCCAGCTACCTCGACGATCACGACCTTGCCATACTCCATGGCGAAGAAGAACAAGCAGTCCTCGCCCTACTCGCGGTCATCAACGCAGAGTCCGATGAGAGTGGACTGAGCAACCCGGGAGAAGACGAAGAAGAGGAACCCTTTGAGGAGGTTCCCAAAGGAGCAAGAGAATGACCCACACAAGGGGAATGTACTTTGGATGATCTACATCCGGATGACAACAGGTCCTCCAAGAGTACCGATACTGTCGATGGCCCCTGCTGTTCGATGACCATATCTTTTACCAATGAAGACCTCCCAGACTTAGGACTGCAAGTATACCCCTTACACATCCACGGAAGGCATCAGATGTTGTGGCTAAACAACATCTTCATTGACCTAGGGTCAGGGATGAATATAATGACATGCTCCTCCTACCAAAAAATACCTGAACTAGGTCGCCCCCCTGTCCAACCGGTCGACTCTACTATTCAGGCTTTCAATCATACCGAAAAGACCCTCCACTACCCCGTAATATTCAAGCTAACCGTCGGCCCCCTGATCTGCGAGGTGGCATGCTTCGTAGCCGACATCGACACCAGGTACCCCCAGATGCTAGGGCGACTATAGCTGGACAACATCCAAGCCATCTGTTTCCACGACACCAATGCCTCCGGATGCCGCTCATGGGCCATGTGCTAACAATTTGGGGAGAAGCACAGCATGTTCACACTAACCCTACGCCCAGGAGCCAAAGATAGAAGCGTTAGCCCACCTGGATCCCCCTATAACAGCGACTACCCCTCGGAGGAGACAGTCGAGACCATGAACTCAGCAAACCATCACATGGAGCCCAATCTGATTGCCTTCCTCCCTCATTAAGTCGCGAAAGCCGGGGCACGCTTTGCACCCCTCGCAATCACTACCATACTCGAAGGAAGAGAATTCAAGCATATTTTCATCGATACGGGAGCAGAAACTAATGTCCTCACATATTCTGCCTAATAGAAGCTAGAAGGCAGGGTCCCTAGGTTGGAATCCTCGGACAAATTTATCTACGCCTTCGACAGCACACAGAAGAATGCTTGCGAACTGGTCACGCTCCCACTAAAAATAGGCCCGATATCCACCATCGTCAACTGTATGGTAATGAACATCAGATCACCCCACCCCCTGATTGTTGGAAGAACCTGGTTCAACAGCATCGAGGCCGTTTCATCCACCCGACACCAATGCCTCCGCTTCCTGTACCGTGGAGGAGTAATATCTATTTGGGGAGAAGCGCGTCTCAACGGAGCACGAGTCCAAAATTGAAGTGTCCGTGCCATGTGCATCCGCCTAGAGTTGCTCGCATGTTGGCAATCGGGCTCCACTGATGAATAGTTGCTTCAGCAAGGGAGACCAGACCTTTGAAGAGACTCCGGGAGGGAGAATTCGGGAATAGGGGACCCCCACCAGACATAAGCCGGCCATCGAAAAGGAGCTGACTCGAAGAAGCGGCACAAGTCCAAGAACCAAGAACTGATCCCCCCAAGTAAGCCCCCATTAGCCTAGACCTGTACATATTTGTTACAGCTTTCCTAAAAGATCAAAAATCAAAATAAAAAATAAAAAATATTTGTTTACCAGCCTTCGCTTTCATCGACTTGTACATATTTGTTTACAGCTTTCCTAAGATCAAAAATCAAAATAAAAAATCAAAAATATTTTTTTACTAGCCCTTGCTTTCATCGACCTGTACATATTTGTTTACAGCTTTCCTAAGATCAAAAATAAAAATAAAAAATATTTGTTTTCTAGCCCTCGCTTTCATCGACCTGTACATATTTGTTTACAGTTTTCCTAAAACCAAAAGAAAAAGACCAAAAGATTTGTTTTTCAGCTCACACCTCGTTAGGACCATATACATATTTGTTTACATGCTTTCAAAGAAATATATAACAAAAAAGAATTAAACGAGAAAATATTAAGAGCGGCAGACCATGCCTAGGTCTACCAAAGAAGGGTGGAAAGGGCATTTGAAAACAAAGTAATAGAAAGAAAGTTCAAAATCAGAGAGTTAGTACTCAAGCAGGTCATGCCATCAAGGCAGCCCCACCCAAGAGGAAAGCTGCAACCAACATGGGAAGGACCCTATGTGATCACCCATGCCTACTCCGGGAATGCCTACCGCTTGGTAGATGGCGAGGGAGTCGAGGTTTCAGGTTCGTGGAATGCACTTTATCTGAAGAAATTCCATGCGTAAAAATTTCAATACTCGAGAAATATTATTCTTCCTTCCTGCAATTTCCAGCGTTTAGCACTTGATGATAGAAATATAAGACTCCCAAAGATAAACTAATACTTATTTAAGCTCATATTTGCCAATCAACCCACTTCCTTCACACACGTATGACTTAAGAATCAGTTCATTTGATAGAAGAGAAATTGTCTACCCCGTAGACTGGGACAATTTTAAAAACCACAAAGCATCTCTCCCTTATTTCCACCACTACTCGTATTAACCCAAGGTCATAATGAGGAATTGCCTAGACCTAGTATATGTCCCGAAACTAGCTCTGGCACTATACAAACACTTCTAGAGGGGAATCATGAAAAGAATCGAGGTGAAAAACAGAAGAACCCCCCCTCAAATAAAAAAAATCAGGCAACGAGAGGCCGATAAAAGAAAAATAACACCCAAGTGAACGGGCTAAACTCTCTACTTTAGCAGGCTTTCACGCCTTTACACACAGTATACGCTAAACAACGGCCATACTAGTACGGATCCAAACAAGCGGATTGTACTTTCCACCCAAAAATAAAGAAGTGGTAAAAAGAAGAAAGCCAGAGGGACCTAGAAAGTAGGACATATGCTAGATTGGGACAATTCTAAATATTGCTCAAAAGGAAGATATTACTCTTACCCCATTTCCCCCCTCACCTTTTATTTTTGCAATGGAGTTTTGAAATTGAACTATGTTTGCTAGGAAAGACGAAATTTCAATCAAAAGTGGACCTTTTCTATGATTACAACTACACACACTTACATGAGTTTACTTAAAGACTTACTTGTCCAAAGGAAGCTTATTTGACTTGATTCCTGGTACATTCATGGATTTTTCAGCATGCTTAGAATAATATAATCAAGCACTTGAGAACCATGAACCTAAGAAATCGACACCCAAAGCTTACACCTTTCAAATACAATCCTGGTTTGGACAAGAGTGACCACAGGGACCCCTCTATAGGGACTTGATGGTATTTCCTGTTTAGGAAGATTGAAAATATTGCCCTCTCGCATAAAAAGAATGATTGAAAAATTAAAATGCTCCCTTATGTCACTTACACTTATGCATAAGCTTGCATTTTCCTTTTCCAAAACACTTAGGCACTCAACTTCCTTAAAATACTATAGTTGACTCCCAATACCAAAGCTAAAATTGCCCCTATTACACTTATTTCATACCCTTCCGCACATGCTTGAGAAGAAATCATCCCACTCTCGCATACTTAAAGACTTTTCTTCACTCTCGCACTTGGAATCCCTCCCTTGCGTACTAAAGCATGGTTTCCCGCACTTTATTTTCTCGCATTAGCTTTTTGTTTACCTTAAGATGGATTGTAGCCCTTGACGATTCAAGCAAGAAGGGCTTGAAAGTCAGTGCAGGTACACAATCTGGACAGATTTAACACTTGGTCCATGGAAAAAATATTTTTACAGACTTTGAAGGTTAAACAAGCACTTAGGAGGACTTTCAGTAGCAGCAGATAAGAGGCAGGACCAGGAAATTCACGCAGACAAAAAGCGGCAACTACAAACAAGCTGCCTGTCCTGGGGCGGCTATTCTCAACATGCCGACCTCCTTCCCCTTTGTCCCAGGTAAAAATGCCCCAGGCAGGGGGCGGCTAAAGCTAACTAGCCGCCCCTCACTGGGCGGCTAGTTTGAAATAGCCGTCCCCCTCCTGCTGCCTTACCTACTCCTGTCAGTCCCAAAATTCAATCAACTCTTCAAATATTTAAAACCTGTCAAGAATTTCTTTCCAAAACTACATACACACATTTCATACATATATTCATACACAAAATTAGTATTACTACGAATCAAATGGCCACCAATACCAAAATCATACACCAACCCGTACATCCATTCATCCATATGAAACCATTCCACGTATACAACGAAATCAAAACCAACAAAACTAGATTAAAAAACCCATGTTTGTCCATACACCAAAAGAGAAGGGGAAATTATGCATAAAAAAGAAATTCAAACCTAATCAAATTGAATAAAGTCTTGAAAGCAGATAAACTAGAGGTAATTGGGTAAGAGTCTCTCCAAAACTTCCATCTAAGTGTCTTAGGCCGTGCATCACCAAAACGATCACCTAAGCAAAAAGAAGAGAAGAAAAGCATGAATTCCTTGCATATATACAATTCTTCTACTTCGAACCAAGACTTGAAGAACTATACCTTGGAGTATTATCATCGTCCCCGGGAGGCTGAGTCAAAGGAGGAACGTCCTGGCCTGAAGGAGGTGGTAGCTGGGGAAAAGACTGAACCTTCGGAGCCTCCAGAGCAGCAGGAGTCTCTCAAACAGAAGAGGCAGCCGTTGCATATATCCCACGGCTCCGGGACGCCGAAGGACAAGAAGCACAGCTGAAGGTGGCCCCAGTAGTCAAGGAAGCCGAAAGAGAATGCTCGGGCTAGAGAGGGAGAAGGTCGAGGTCCGCCTCAGTCATGGCCCCTCCGTCAACTAACTATCCTCGCATGGTGACCTCCCAAAGGTGGATTTCCTGCATATCACGATCTCTCCTCTCCAACCTCTGGCGAAGGCGCACCTCCACTCCTCTCGAACGGTCCTCGACCGCCCACAACCTCTCCTCGAGCTCCCTTGATCTCACCTCAGCAGCCCAGAGCCTATCCTCACTCAATCGAAGCGCATCCCGATCCCTATCCCCAGTAGCCTCATGGAAGCGAAGCAAATCCCCCATCAAACCCCCGAGAACTCCCGTCGACGCCTCTAACTCCGATACCCTCATCTAGAGGGAGTCTCTCTCGTGGCCCAGGGTGGTAAACTGCTCTTCTCTCGAGGCCATCAAGGACCTCATCCGGCCCACTTCCTCCTCAGCACGTACGACCCTACCTCTCGCCTGGCCTAGCTCCATCCTCATGGCTGCCATGTCATGGATGGAGGGGGAGCAGAAGAAGAAGAAGAGGCACCAACGGCCCTATCTCTCGACAGAGCATCCACCTGAGCCTGAAGGACCCGAACCTGGTCCTACAACCGTCACCTCTGAGCCCTCAAGTGCTCCACTTGCCCACCACACGCTCGGAGATGTTCATTGGCTGTCTGAAGCTTCTTCTCCAGCTCATTCAACTCGACCTACAAAAGCAACATCACTTAGAAAATATCCAATGAGAAGAAGAAAAAGGGGAGAAGGGTTCTAGCTTATGTAGGCATTCAGGATCTCCTCCTCCATAGTACCAAGGATGCTGGCGTATTCCTGATGGTACCAGGCCATGTATTCCTCGCTGCTGGTCACCTCGGGACAATGCTCAACCAAGGCACCCCTGCTCATCCATCCCACCACATACGTCGCATAGTTCCTCAGGAGGTTCGTGTCCCGAGGAATTCCGGCCATAGGGATCGAGGGACGCCTCGGCAAATGATCGGACACCCACAGGTGGTACCCAAGTTGGCGGACAACCCGGCTGATCGTATGAAACATGACCACATTAAATTAGATCAGCCAAACGTCCCACGATAGATCCTCAGGGACCTCCTCCTCCGTGTAAGGCCTCCAAATCATCTACAAGACACCGAAGGAATAGGAAGGGCGCTTAGTCAAAAGAAAATAAAAAACAAGCTCAAGAACTCAAAGAATATATACCTCTTCCTTCGTCAGAGCACGAAAGGCTTCTTGGAATTGAGCAAGGCGGTATAAGCGCGAAGATCCCCGGGGTGCCCACCTCATGGCCCGAGGGAGAGAACGATTAAAAGGCGTCGGAGTCGGGCGGTCTATCGCAAAGTGCTCTTACCCAAAGACCTGTGGAACAGGATAAAAATCAGCAAAATCAAGGGAGTTAAACCAACAAGAAAACACCCTCTACTCACACATACCTGAAGAAAGGGGGTAAAATGGCTGAGGTTCTTACCCCTGGCCCGCTTCACCTTCTTCGAGAGCTCCGCGAAGAGGTGGGCAATAGAGAGTGAGAGGAAACCTTGTCGAAGGCCGCTCCCCAAGCGTAGCATCCCATGCCCTCCAAGTCCCGCATCAGCAACAGAGAGTGAGAGAAAACCTTGCCGGAGGCCGTCGAGAAGAGAACCCGGCTGAAAAAGTAGAGGAAGAACGCTCTAAGCTCCCTCCGTGCCCTCTGTGATCGCCCGCCTCCTCTCGAAGCTAGCTACAGCTTCACCCTTCTGGCGCTCGGTGAAGGAACCAAGGCCATACTGCCTCGATAGCCGCTCCAACAAGTTTTGATTCAATGTTCGCTCCCGCTCCACGAACCCCCACTCCTCGATCAACTCCTGAAAGAGCGCCTTCTAATCGGCGAGGGTGGCCGTGATCACCGCCTCTCCTGAAACCGGAAGGCTGGTAATCTGATGGACGTCCTCGAGAGTCGGCATGATGGCGCCCGTAGGGAGAATAAAGGTACAACTCTCCGGATCCCACCTCTCCGCCAAAGCCTCCACGTAGGGCCGATGAACGTGGAATGGCTCGATAAAAAAGAAGCGGAAGCCTGCTCCATCCACCAACCTCCTCTCCTCCTGGCCCAAGGCAGCGTACGACCTCTTTGTCCCATGCCACAGAGCCCAGATGTAGTTCGGCCACTACAAACAAACAAAAGAAACATGGGTGAGTTTAAAAGCAGTCGAGAGGTGAAAATCCTAGTCTACAAATTCACTTCTAGAAGCCATGCTTTGTAAAGATAAAATCCTGCATACTAAATCAAACTAGCTTGAAGAATAGGAGAGTTCACCTCCCATTATTTATAAAACACTCTTAATATGATCACCTGCTCTAACCTATTATCCCCACCATGGTCATTACTTGCATATTTTCTTCCATTACTGTCTATCATGCTTATATACTTTCCACAAACCCACCCAAGCATGTGAAAGAATTTAGACCCATAAAATGCATCCACTACCTCTTACTCCACCATGGTCTAATACATGTGAAAATTTGCTTCCAAGGATTTATATGCATACAAAACCAGCATGTTAGCCATACCACTTCTCTTTCCTTATGCATATGTAACAAACATGGATGTACGTATAAATTGTCCTCTTTCTACGATCCAAACCTATATTAGCATGCTTATTATCCCACCGTGATTAAATTATACATACAAGCATGCCTATTAGAAACATTTATATATAAATATCACACACGAATAACCTATTCATACCACAAAAGACATGTATATATAAATCAAATGCTAGAGCAAAAAGGGTGAGGAAATACCATGGCCCGTGTGGACCCAGGAGTGTCCGCCTCGGCCTTGTCGGGATCGTCCATCCCGTCGTCGTCCCCCTCCTCCTCAAACATGGCCTCCTCGACCTCAATCTCAGCACCAGCCCCCATGGCTCCCATGCCCGTACCCATGGCCTCCTCGGCCTCCACACCGACACCTCCAGTCTCCTCCATGCCCACCACACCGGAGGCCAGAAACCCATAATTCCCCATGGCCCTCCGCACCTCCTCCTCACCCGCCACACTAGCCTCACCCTCTCCAAGGCCGCCCTCGTCCTCTTCGAAGACCTCGCCCAGTATGCGTGCGATCTCCGCACTAATGGCTCCCTCACTAACCCACTCAGCCTCAATCGCTCCTTCGACCGTGCCCTCGGCTGGTCCCCCAACCTCCAAAACCGCCTCCTCGACCACCACCGGTCGATCCCCATGCCTCCTCTTGCATGAATAACCTATCACACTATCCCCTACCTCCGGGACAGCCCTTGAAGAAACCCCAACACCTCCACCCGCACCCACCAATGGTGTCTCCACCGTTTGGGTCGCCCCCTCCACGGCCCTCCTCTCCGACCCATCACTCCCCAACGAGCCCGACCCCGAGACAGCCCCTCTCTGCTCTCAGAAAGACCAGAGACGCTTCATCATTGACGATGTCTTCTTCCCCTTCGTCATCTCCTCCGGTTTCACAAGAAAAAGGAGAACCCAAAGTTCTTAGGGTTTAGAATTCAAGAAGAATGAGATGACCTAGGGCGAAGTCAAGCAAATCAAGGTGTTTAAAGACTTTCAAACACAAAGGAAGAGGAGAGGGAAGAAAGAAAACCGTTTTGAAAAGAATGTGGGGAGAGAGAGGGTCCTTTTTTGGTTATAAGGGACCCAGTTATGGGGCGGCTACCCACGACTACCCGCCCCATCTCGGGTGACTAGTTTCAACTAGCCGCCCCTCCCCGTTTTTCCAACTTTCACTTAAGACCCCTTTCCAACTTCTTTTCAATCCTAAATTCAAGTTTTCTAAAAACAAACAGTTATGTATTGGTTTATTTCCAAGTACTACTTCATCAAACACGACTTTTCTGAAGTTTTATCACACTTCCAGTACCATTCAATTCAAATTTCTTCAGTTCTGGTACTTTTCCAGAGTTTTCTTCCTTCGGATGATCTAATTCACCAACTCAAACACTTTACTTGCTTTCTGTTGGCGATATACCCTCCTTGCTGAGTTTTCCCAAGCACGGGAACGGTAGGCACGAGGAAACTGACGCTCGGCTGCTCCGTGCACGATAGCTAAGAACCCCAACCGCGGGTTAGATCACTCACCATTTACTTTTCCCGCCCTTTCGGTTGAAAATTCTAATCAAGACCTAGCCTCTGACAGTATAAATCTCCCAGAATAGTATTGTTCGTGTTGTCTTAACTTCTTGAAGGTCAGGCTGGCCAAAATAGGTGTCTCTTTCCATATCATCGGTTGAAGTCTTTTCTGCTTCACGCAAAGACTCCATCCGATGAGGGACAATTGTAGATACCCCAATTTTGACCGTCCAGAAAGACTAAAATACTTCAAGTAACACTTAGAAATAACCCACTTTTGGACATCAAATAGAAAACAAATCTCAGAAAACCAAAACCCTAAACGCTGGTCCAAACCTTAGAAACCTAAAGCCCTGGAAAGGGGCGGCTAACCCTAACCAGCCGCCCCCTGCTAGGCGGCTAGTTTGTACTAGCTGCCCCCTTGACCGACCCCACACCGCTTCCTTGGATGGGACATAAAGCAGCATTAAATCCTGATCATTGCGGCCGATTGTGACCTTTAGCCGCCCCCTCTTGGCCGGTTCAACTCAGGTAACCGACCCTAGCCACCGCTTGTCAGAGATAGGACGTTTGGCAGGTCATGATGGGGGCGGCTAATTCTAACTAGACGCCCCATCCTGGGCGGCTAGTTTCAACTAGCCGTCCCTCACCTGGTCTTTGAGAGAAAAATAGGGAATTAAATGGGGGGTCTAATCAAGCACCCTATTACACAATTCATCCCATTACCCCCTGGTCACTCCCCTGCCTCTCTTTTACTATAATAGAGGGGGTCTAAAACATTTTGAACACATTCCCAATTCCCAATTCCCAATCTTCAATTCACAATCATCAACACATAATCCACAATACCCCCCAACCCGCAATTCACATTCCCTTCCATTACTTGAAATCCCTAAAGAGAGAGAGAGAGAGAGCCATTTGTGAGAGAAAAACTCATTTCCTACACAAAACCACCCTCTCAATCCAATCTCTAAAAACCCAGGTTAAACCTAGCTTAACCCTTGCCAAAACCAAACCCATTTCCTACCTAGGTTCTGCCCAAGTTGACCCAAGCCCCAGACGGCTAAACCTAACTAGTTGTCCCACACCCGACGGCTCAAACCCAGTAGCCACCCCCCCACCTACACCCCATTTGTCCCCAGACTCCTCTAGCCAAGCCAGAAGCAGTATAGGAATACCTGTTTTTCACCTCTATGTACAGTATATCCGTGTCTCAGAGCGGAGACCCCACAAACTCCCCCACATAGGCGATCAAATCCCCCCCACTTTTTCTGCTTTTTGAAAAAGCAGGTGGCGATCACACACACACCGGAATCCCCTTGAGCCTCTGTCAGGCGCCCCAACCAGGAACGAGACCACCACCACCCTTCCGAGAGACGATCCAGTCAAGCCCGCCATATCGCTCACCGGATCTGAATCCCCGAAGAATCCCCACACACGCAGATTTTCAACACCGACAGTAGCCACCCCCCCCCCCCCCCCACCTACACCCCATCACCAGGTGAATGTTGAAATAGGCAATTGAGCTGTCTCCCATTGATCTCCATTACATCCCAAGAAGTGTCATAAAAGGACAAGTGGTCGCCGATGTTTTGGCCGTTCTAACCCCACCATGCATGAAAGTTCGCATAATAGACAACCAGGAGGCAGTGACCGGCCCCACATGGACTCTGAACGTTGATGTAGCATCTAACCGGGCGAGGGTAGGTATGGTCTTGCCGAGCTTGTTTTCTGACTAAAATCTTTCTGTGAGGTGTCGTTTGATGTCTGTCATCGAGTTGGGAGAATCTTTAGCGCAAGCAATCATCAAGACCACATAAACTTATTCAATGCTTGGGACCCTCAGATGATCAATTTGAATGCTTTTGGTCGGCTTTCCACTGATTGCTGATGCCAGGTTAGCCAAAGCATCCACCTTGGTATTCAACTCTCTTTCTATCTGATGAATGGTGGCCAATTTGAATCGGGAGAGCAAATGTTGTACTCTGTCCTAATATGCCACCATCCGCTCATCTCGGGTCTCATACTCTCCGGTACTTTGGAATACTACTAGATGTGGCTCGCTGTAGATGTCAATCATCTTTATGCCGTAGTGGATTGTGAGCTATAATCCTGCAACAAGCGCTTCATACTCTGCTTCGTTGTTGGATGCTCGGAAGCCTAGCTTTATGGCATGTTCAAACAGAAGTCTGAATATAAATATATATCAACTTATTATCATCTATTCTGATATAGTTATACCCATCTATTCCTTTCACCCAAACAGCCTTTCAAACTTACTCTCCCCTTATTCCCTCCTATACTCCCCCTATTCCACTGTCCAAATGGGTGCATAAGGAACACAAATTTAACTTTATCGACCAAAATAAATTGTGAGGGCACCTCAACCTGCAACTTGAAGCCTCTATGCCGCATCGGTTTACTTGAGCACTGGACAGTTGAATTAGGCGAACAACCATATGATATTTGACTTCTTATAATAACACCTTAAACAAAGATGATGTTTGGAAACTTGGCTGCCAAGGATTGACCAAATTTAAGCTTCAAAAACCCCACGCTTTTGATGAACCTGACACTCCCAGATGCATATGTTAAGCCCACAGAGCAGCATGTATTCTTAGCTCCCAAGTTTTATGAAGAAAACAAAAACAAAAACGTCAAGACAATGTGGGGGCACCTCAACCTAGAATTTGAACCCTCTACACTGCATCGGTTGACTGGGCAGTTCAATTAGGCAACAACACCTATATGATGTGTAGACTTTTTATAACACCTTTTTTTAAAATAAAAAAACAAAGAAAATTATTTGGAAACTTGGCTGCCAAGGATTGACCAAATCCAAACTTTGAAAACCCAACAATTTCGATGAACCTGACAAATAAAATATTGGAGAAATAAGTACCTTCCAACTGCAAATATATTAAGCCAACACAATAGCATCTGAAAATCCACAGTTCAAAAGAGAAGATCTTCCTAAATCAAAGGCCTTAACATAGTTTTTTTTTTTAGTGTTTCAGAATGGTTCTCAACTTGCTCTTTCCATCCTGCAAGATTTCCCCAGTAAAATCAACTTTGAAAATTATATCCAAAGACGAGGCTACGAAGAAAGAAAAGGAGTACAAGAAGAAAGAGCAACAGAAGAAGGATCATATAGAGAGAACAGTATTAGTTGTGCCTCAGTTTCCTATGTATACCCGACGAGGCCTTCTCTAGTTCTGTATATTATTATGTGTAATGACCCATTGCAATTCAGTCAAAGAGAACTCATTCATTATTGATTATCAAGCTTCCTCAGTTGCCGAACTCATCTCTCGAGGCGAGGAGTGGTATGAAGAGATGTTTCGGTAGTTTTAATACATTTGTTGGTTTGGTTATAAATGTTGCATCCTTAAATTGTTGAAAGAAATATTTTCCGAAATATCAAATGTCTGATTTGTTAAATGTCTGGATCGTTACAGAATTTTAGCAAGTTTTTATTAAATTTCTTAAGAAGTCAATTTTTTTTAAGAAAAAAAAAACAATAATAGGCTTGCATATACAAAATTTCCAACCACCCGCACGCTAACATTCCAACTACTCATGCGCTAACATGTTTCAGATATGGATAATGTCATGTACAACCTCTTTTACCGTATTAATTCATCCTAGTGTGACATGTGTACAATTCTAGAGCCTCTTTTACCATATTAATTCATCCTAGTGTGACATGTGTACGATTCCATAGCCTCTTTCACATTATCAATTTACTCATGTAATGATAATATGTTACGTACAATCCCTTTTCAGAACCCAATTCCAGTCCACACGTTTTGATTTAAAAAAAAAATAGTATACCTCATTTAATGAGATATATGCTTTTATAAAAAGCAAAGCATATATTCAAACAAATTGCATGACTACATTTATTGAAAATGTTAAAATTTTTTAAAGAAATATATAACTCATTAATGTGAGTTTATGGTATTCACAAAGCATATGAGACTGGACTAGGGGTAGAAAAGGGACTGTGTGTAAGAAATTTTGTGTTTGATTGTGTTTTTGTTTTCTGGAAAAATGTAAAATCCAACTTTTATCATGGATAAATACAATATGAAATTTTTGGATAAAAATTTAAAATTTTTCAAAAAATTTATGCACCACTATTGATTTATACTAATTGTCAGGCCCATTTTCTTGGATCCAACAGTCACCAGCCAAATCTCTCCAAGGAACCGAAACAAGACTAGTCAAATTGCTTGTGACGGTGGCCGACCACACCCTTGACAGCGAATTCATCATGGTTGGCTCTCTCTTGGACTACAATGCTATTATAGATTGGGATTGGATTCACAGCACGGTGGGCGTCCTGTTGACGCTACACCAGGTCATGAGGTGCCTGGCCAAAGATCGCTCGACTATCTACATCCATGGAAACCAATTATAGATTGGGATTGGATTCACAGCACGGAGGTGCTACGCTCACGCCTCTCAAGTCCCGGATTGTTTCGACGAGACCTAGCGCCATCCGAAAAATCTTTTGAAATTTTTTAATCAATGTTTGCTATTGATTTTATTAGGATACTTTAAAATATATATAATAATTTAAAATTTATTTACATAGAAATAACAATCATTTGTCTTTTGATAGAAATTGGATGACTGTGATAAATTTTAAAAGGATGGAGTGTGATAGATTTTAAAAGGCAGGATGACTTGACAGGTGAGTCCTGCTCGCGAATTCTTGCTCAGGGAGCACCTAACTTGAACACGGCACTCTAGATTGAGTCTCCTCCACCATGGGCATTATGGCGAGAAGATCACAGTTGCGACCAGACTAGCCACCCATACCCAATAAGAATATTGGGGCGTAGCACCCTGACCTCGATTCGGACCCGGCCTTAACTAGAGGAAGAAAGCAACCACTAACACCATAAGGCATGGTAAAGGCTGCTTTCTGAATTGGCAGAGACATGCCCTGACCTCGATAAGCCGTCTACCATTGTTCTTTGCAGTCGCGGTTAGGGCCTATGAGAGGGTTACATGTGGCCACAACATCATAATAAACCCCAAGTCTCACATCCCATGGAATCTTCCATGTCAGAAGATTTCAATCAGAACAGAGGAACGTCTGGGTGAAAAATTACAAGGTCACACACTCGGCTACAAGGGCAAGGGAAGGAGGAGAGAGGGGGGGACATTCACAAGTAAGCAATTGTGATTCTAGAGTTTCCTTCTTCTCCACTTTGTCTTCTCCACTCATTCACTACTTTGTCAGAGTCCCCTTGGCCAGCACAACACTGGTGTCCTCTAGGATCTTTTGATGCGGGATCTCAAGCTCGACGACCCAAACCTTCACACGGAGGTGTAGATACCCCAATTTCGACCATCCAGAAAGACATAAATACACAAAAGTAACACCTGAAAATATCCCACATTTGGACATCTAAATAGAGAACCAAAGTTCAGGAAACCGGAAACCCTAAACCTAAACCCTAGCCTGACCGGAAACCTTAAACCCAACCCTAAACCCTAACCCTGACCTAAACCAGAAACCCTAACCCTAGCCCCAGACCTAAAAACCTAAGCCCTACCCTAAACCAGACCCTGGCCCAAACCGGGAACCCCACCTAAGAGAAACTCTAAACCCCAAAAAAAAACCCCAACTCACTGGCAAGGGGTGGCTAGTGCTAACTGGCCGCCCCAAAGGCGGCTAGTTAGGGCTAGCCACCCCCCTTGCCAACCTTGAACCGCTTCCCTGGATGGGACATAAAGCAGCATTAAATGCTGATCATTGCGGCGGGTTGTGATCTTTAGCCGCCCCATCTTGGCCGGATCAACCCAAGTAACCGACCCAAGCCACCGCTTGTCAGAGATGGGACGTTTGGCAGGTCATGATAGGGGGTAGCCGCCCCATCCTGGGCGGCTAGTTAGAACTGGTCGCCCTTCACCTGGTCCTGACAGAAGAACCAGAGAATTAATGAGGGGTATAATCACACACACTATTAGCCAAGCCACTCCATTATCCCCTGGATATTCCCCTGCCTCTCTTTTACTATAAATAGAGGGGGTTCAAAGCATTTGAAAACACAATTCACATTCCCAATTCACAATAAAAAACACACTTCATTCATTCCCTTTCCCCACTAGAAATCCCAAGAGAGAGAGAGAGCCCCTTTTGTGAGAGAAATACCCATTCCCTACATAAAACACCATCTCATTCCACCCTCCAGAAATCCGGGCTAAACCTAGGTTAGCCTCTGTCCAAGACCAAACCCATTTCCTACCAAAGTTCTGCCCAAACCAGACCAGGCCCCAGACGGCTAAACCCTAGTAGCCGCCCCATACCCGATGGCTGGATCCCACTAGCCGCCCCATATCCACACCCCACTTGCACCCCTTTGTCCCAAGACTCCTTTAGTCGAGCCCCGGAAGTAGAATCGGATTACCTGTTTTTCACCTCTGTGTTCGGTATATCCGTGTCTCATAGCGGAGACCCCACAAACTCCCCACGTAGGTGATCAAATCCAACCCAACCTTTTCTGCTTTTAGAAAAAGCAGGTGGCGATCACACAAACCCTGGAATCCTCTTGAGCCGATGTCGGGCGCCTCAACCAGGAACGACACCTCACCATTCCGAGAAGATGATCCGACCGAGCCCGCTAGGGCACGCATCCGATCTGAATCCCTGAAGAACCCCCACACACACACATCCCCCACCGGCGGATTCTTTCCGACACCCACGGAGATCCGACACACCGACAAATCTCTCGATCCTGGTGGGACCTCCCTCGTGAAAAACAACAAAAGGTAATCCTCTTCTGCCCCCTTTTACAAGCTTGACTAGAATGCTATCAACCCTCTAGGAAGGTTAGACTTTCTCACCCCTCGAATCAGATCCTCCTCTACTTCGCATCACAGCATCCTTTACTCCTTTGTAAGCCACACACCGCTGAGCAATCCTTTACTGCTTTGTAAGCCGCACACCGCTGCACAATCCTTTACTGCTTTGTAAGCCGCACACCGCTGCACAATACTTTACTGCTTTATATCTGCATGCATTCCCTTGAACCATTTCACACGTCATGGAATCCCGCATAGAGGAGGAGATACTAGAGGAAAGAATCCACCAAGAGGGTCAGGCCACGCAATTCCTGACCCATCTAGAGGAAAAGATGGTCAGTCTAGGATACCAATCCGTAGAGGACATGTTTCATGACCTCGCCGACTACCGTCAGGTCAAAACCTTGAGACAGGAGGCCCATGTCGAAACCCCCAAGGCCATTCCCAAAACCCCGTCCACACCCAGCCACTCGGTCAATCCGAGCATTTTTTCGTTCACCCCCCATTCCCCCGCGAATCCAATGTTCCTAGCCGTTTTCACCCCAGGCCCTTACCAGGCCACCCCAAACCCGGGACCGCTAGGCAGCCCTCCCAGGGGAGAAACACTGGATGAAACCATCCGGAGAATCCTCTCAGAGACTGGTCCCTTAGCCCCCAAGCACATGTCTCTACATAACCTGAGACAAATCCCGTCAGTCCATCTACCGGAAGGATTCAAAATCCCCAAGTTCCGCCGGTATAACGGTCGTGGAGACCCAGATATCCATTTAACTGCTTTTTATCTAGACGCCTGCCCCTTTCTAGATAATCAACCTCTGCTATTCTTCCTCTTCCAGAAATCATTGGAAGGAGAAGCACTACAATGGTTCTCCACCCTCCCTGTAGATCACTTGTCGAACTTCTCGACTGTAAGCGAGAAGTTCTTAGGCCGCTACGGTTACCAGTGGATCAGAACCCCCTCTATTTCAGATTTAACCGTGGAGAGAATGAGGCCTAGGGAGGAATTTGAACAATACGTGTCTCGGTGGCGCACACTTGTCCACCGAACCAGCCTGCAACTCACAGAATGTCAAGAAATTGACATGATGTTACAGAGCCTGAGTCCAGAGCTTCGTACGAGCCTTTCGTACGGAGACTGTACTACGTATCAGCTTCTAATTGACCGCCACAACAGGATTTCCCGTTGTTCAGCCCCAGTAGTCCAAACCCTGTCCCCACCTATCAGCCATAGGGTTGGACAACCGCCTCGTAAGGCACAAACCCCCACGGTAGAGGGGATTACACAAGTATCGGCACTCTACCCAAACGGAGAACGAGTTCCTAATCGAGGAACGGCTCCGAGACAGTACACGTCCGGTTCATCCGGGTATGCGCCGCCTCGGCCAATCCACCAGAATTTCGCTACTCGATAAGTACCCGTCCCCGTGCCGATACAACAAAACCCCACAACCCATGATTCCCCAATTCAGGCCCACTCAATCCAAAACCGGGACCAAAACAGGAGCCCCTTCTATTCTACCCTCCCAAGAACGCAAGGCATAGCCCCTAGAGAACCCGCGCGCAGCCCTCATGATAAGGCTGCTCCTTCCTCCTTCTACGGCCCAAGATGGTCAAACAGAGGGGATAACTATCCTCCCCTTCCACAAACCCTAGGAAACATCTTCAGAGCCTTATTAAAGGTTAATGGCATTTCCTTACCCATTGCTAGACCTTCACCTATCGATGCCGACCCCACCCGTTTTTGTCAGTATCACCGACATCACGGCCACACCATCGAACAATGCTCCTCGTTTCGAGACATCGTCTACAACCTTGATGAAGAGAAGCGCTTAGACTAGGCCACCATCAGCGGACTCAAAAATAACCTAGTTACAAAGCCACTAGAAGTCAAGCCAGCCCCAGAAACGCCCAGCCCTGTAAGAGCCAAAGCCCAAGACCCAAGAACAGCCGCGAAGGCTATCTTAAAAGAACCAGAGAGCCTAAGCTGTGAAAGTATCTACACCATAAAAGCCACTGACCACGAAGAGTCACCCAGAATAATCCTGGGTGGCTTAATCCTACCAGCCTCTTCCCCCGTCCTACCAGTCCACTCCCCCATTCTCCCCAGACCCGCAAAGCTCTCCCTCCCTAAAAAAACTCCAACCGTTATCCCCCTCACCAATTAACGAAGGCCTATACCTATCAAAACAAAACCCCCGAACCACTATTGACGCTCTGAGCCATCATACTACTAGAGCAGGCAGAATTTTCAATGTCGTACCCTCTTATAGACACCCCCTGCCTGAAACAGAGAATGAGGAGCCCCGCGCCGGAGATAAGATCGACATCCTAAACCAACTCCAAAAAATCCCAGCGAAAATTTCCATTTTAGAGCTAATCGAAACCTCAGAACACCACCAGCAGGCTCTAAGAATGTTCCTAGAAAGAATCCAAGTTGACCCATAAATCTCTACCCTAGGCGTACCAATAGCTCTAGCCACCGCAGGACTAGGGCCCATCATAACCTTTAGACCTAAAGAAGAGATTCATGATAAGGTCGTTAGCACCTCAACCCTAAGCATAATGATTAACCTCGAAGGATACTCGGTGGATAAAGTTCTAATTGACATCGGAGCAGGGGTAAACCTCATATCGCTACAAACCTTCAAGCACATTGACGGACGCATAACTACACTCTTCGAAACGGACACCCGTATATTTGCCTATGACAAAACGGCTCATCCGGTTCTAGGCTTTAAAGACTTCTGATTAAAAGTAGGGCCGCTAGAAACTAGCGCTAAAGCTTATGTCCTAGAAATGGATTCAGATTATAATATGATCCTAGGACGCAAATGGCTAGCATCCATAAAAGGGGTCTCCCTCCCCTACACCAGTGTTTGAAGTTCCCCTTAGGAGGTCGGATAATCAAAATACAGGGGGATGCGATCAAAGGACCTAAATCAAGGTTCGCCGATCATGAAACCATCGCTGTAAAAACCAATGACTCAAAACCCATAGGAGCCACCATCCACATCTTAGATTTCCCGGTCAATTGGCTAAATCCTCAGAACACTCTCTCCGGTACCACAGAGACAAGCCACCCTAGACTTAAGAACCAGGGCTGGCATATAATGGGGACCACGGGTTATCTCCCCGGGGGAACCGTGGGACAAAAAAATGGGATCTTGGACCCCATCGAACTCCCAGCATGGCTAGATAAGAGGGGGATCGGCTCATCCAAGCACAACCCCAAATTAAAGGAAAAATACAATTGGAGGTTATACGAACATTTCGTAAGGGAAATAATCATAGAACCCGCCAAAGAGGCCGTATGCCCCTACCCCCTAGACCCTATCCGAGAAAGAGAGCCAGACTATCTCTCTGGCTCCCTAGAATGGCTGTTCCCACACCCTCATAAACACCTAAACACACACTCACCGCCAGACGATAAAACTCCAACTGACCCAGCCTCCTTTTCTCGCAGTGCTCAAGCATCGCAATAAAGGAGCGCCAGCAGCTGGAGGAAAGTCGGTTGAAACACTTCCACCAATCCAGTAGGTTGTGAATAATAAGTGTCTTTTCTGTTCAAAAAAAAGAAAAAAGAGAGAAAACACAAAGAAATAGGATGGAAACCAAAACCCTAGGATCCCTGTTCGACAAAGATGACTTCACCCCAGCATGGCACCCTTTCAGCGATGACTCTGATCTCCTGAATAAACTACAGCGTCTAGCCAGTCAAGCTAAGAGCCCCGACCCTAGTACCTCGTCTAAAACAGTCAAACCTACTAGGAGTCAAATACCTGACCAGATCATTATCAACTTAGGAGGGTATAGCAGGGCCATATTAGGCTTAGAAAAATTTGAATCAATAGCAGTTATAGAAGAACCAGACTTAGATAACATAGAGAACCTAGACAATGGTCTAGGAGTCTTCAAAATCTGTGCTGAGGACGATGAAGAAAAAGAGGACCTATCTAAAGAATTCAAGCAGAGCCTTCAAAGGTTCGATGAAAAGATGGAAGAAGCAGATGAGAGGATAGAGGAGTTAAACCTAGGGACAAAGGCTGACCCCAAAATCATTTCAATTAGCAAAGGTCTAAATCATGATGAGAGAGAGGCCTTGGTTAAAATATTACATGAGTATAAAGACGTCTTTGCATGGTCTTACAAGGACATGCCTGGACTCGATACCTCTTTAGTCGAACATCAGTTAATCTTAGAACCAAACGCAAAGCCAGTAAAACAAAAACAGAGACGCCTTCATCCCGAGGTAGCTTTAAAAATCAAAGATGAGGTGGACAAACTCCACCAGGCTAAATTTATCCAGGTAGTCTTACCCAAAATGGGTAGCTAATATCGTTCCAGTATCCAAGAAAGATGGAAAGATCCGGATATGCATCGACTTCAGGGACCTCAATCGAGCGTGCCCAAAGGATGACTTCCCACTCCCTCATATTGACCTCCTTGTCGACAACACGGCAGGGTATGAGATGCACTCGTTCATGGATGGCTTTTCTAGATACGGCTGGCAGAAAAAGACCAAGAAAAGACTTCCTTTACCACACCCTGGGGGACTTACTGCTACATAGTGATGCCTTTCGGGCTCAAAAATGCGTGTGCAACATATCAAAGGGCTATGACCTCAATATTCCATGATATGATGCACAGACTAGTAGAAGTATATGTGGATGACATCTTAGTTAAATCTAGAACTCAAATAGGACACGCAGACATACTTAGGCAAGTGCTACACAGAGAGTTTTCACTTAAAATGAATCCAAAGAAATGTTGCTTTGGTGTCTCCTCTGGGAAACTCTTGGGATTCATGGTGAGTAAAAGGGGGATCGAAATAGATCCGACCAAGGCAAAAGCCATCGCCCAAATGCCCCCACCTAAGAACCTAAAGGAATTAAGGGGGCTCATAGGAAGGTTGCAATTTATTAGGAGATTTATTTCGCAACATGCTGAAAGATGCCGCCCCTTTTACAAACTACTAAAAGGGGGAGTTAGGTTTAATTGGGATAGTGAATGCCAAAAGGCCTTTGATAATATAAAAGAGTACCTTCTTAAACCCCCGGTCCTCTCGGCCCCAGTGCCCAGATGACCCCTGCTTCTCTATATATCTACCTCTAAGGAAGCCATTGGTGCAGTGCTTGTACAACACGACGACATGGGAAGAAAGGAAAAGGCCATTTACTACCTGAGTAAAACCCTGATTGAATACGAAAAAGTCTACCCTGCAATTTCCAGCGTTTAGTACTTGATGATAGAATTATAAGACTCTCAAAGATAAACTCGTATCTATTTGAACACATCTCCACCAAATCATGCCACTTCATTCACACACGTATAACTGGACTAGATTTACCTGACATAAGACAAATTGCCTACCCCATAGACTGGGATAATTTAAAACCCCAAAGCAAACCTCCCTTATTTCCGCCCCACTCGTATTAAACCTAGGTCAAAATGAGGAGTTACCTGGACCTGGCATATGTCCCAAAACTGGCTTTGGCACTATACAAACACTTCTAGAGGGGAAGCATGAAAAGAATCGGGGTGAAAAACAGAGAGCCCCCCCCCCCCCTCAAATCAAAAAAAAATCAGGCAATGAGAGGCCACCAAAAGAAAAATAACACCCAAGTGAACAGGTTAAACTCTCTATTTTAGCAGGCTTTCACGCCTTTACGCACAAGTACAAGCCAAACAAACGGCTATACTAGTACAGGGTCCAAACAAGGGACTGTACTTTCCACCCAAAATAAAGAAGTGGTAAAAAGAAGAAAGCCAGAGGGACCTAGAAAGTAGGACATATGCTAGACTGGGACAATTCTAAAATATTGCCCGAAAGGAAGATATTACTCTTATCCCATTCTCCCCCCCCCCCTTTTTATTCGCAATGGGATTCAAAATTGAACTATGTCTACCGGGAAAGACGAAATTTCAACTAAAGATAGATCATTTCCAGGTTTATAACTACACACACTCACATGAGTTCACTTAGAAACTTGCATATCCAAAGGAAGCTTATTTAACTTGACTCCTGGTATACTCATGGATCTTTCAGCATGTTTAGAATAATACGATCAAGCATTTGAGTACCATGGACCTAAAAAACTGACACCTAAGGCCTATGCCTTTCAAATACAACCCTGGTTTGGACATAGGTGACCACAAGGGCTCCTCCACAGGGACTTGATGGTATCTTTTACTTAAAGAAAATCGAAAACATTGCCCTCTCATGTAAAAAAACCATTGAAGAATTAAAATGCCCACTTATGCCACTCATACTTACGCATAAGTTCGCATTTTCCTTTTCAAAAACACCTAGGCATCCGATTTTCTTGAAAAAAAAAACTAAAATTGACCCTCGTACCAATGATAAAATTACCCCCATCTACACGCATTTTATGCCCTTCCGCACATGCTTGAGAAGAAATTATCTCACTTTCACACATATTTGAGAGTTTTTCGCTCACGTACTTGGAATCCCTCCCTTGCGTATTAAAGCATGGTTTCCTGCACTTTACTTTCTCGCATTATTTTTACCTTAAGATGGATTGTAGCCCTTGACAATTCAAGCAAGAAGGGCTCGAAAGTCAGTGCAGGGGCGCAATCCGGACATATTTAACACTTGGTCCCTGAAAAGAATGTTTTTATAGGTCTCGAAGATTGAAACGGTCACAAAGGCTTTCAGCAGCAGCAGACAAGAAACAAAACCAGAAGAATTGTCCCAGGCAAGGGGCGGCTAAATCCGACTAGCCGCCCCCCCACTAGACGGCTAGATAGCACTAGCCGCCCCAACCCCTTCTTTTCCAGGTAAAAACCCCAGGAATGGGGCGGCTAGCTTAAACAAGCCGCCCCATCTGGGGCGGCTAAACGCAAGTAGCCGCCCCTCACCTGCTGCCCCATCTGCCCTGTCAGTCCCATCCTCAATCAGCTCTTCAACTCTTCAAAAACCTGTCAAAATATTCTTTTACCCAAACATGCATACACACATTTCAGACACATTCATACACAAAACCTGTATAAATACCATGCTAGAATGATTATTAGAATCCTGCATCCATCGATAAATTAAAACTTATAAACACCAAGTTCATTCGTCCACGCGATATACGTTTTTTAAAATAAAAGAAACCCTTTGAAAAATACCTAAACATCCATACTAACTACACCAGACCATGCATAGAAACCACAAAATTGTCCCACCAAGACTATAAACATAGATTATTTTCTAAAAACCTAAGAGAGTGCATAAAAGAGAGTCTTTATGAAAGAACGAGGAATAGATGGGTCCACCGAAAGCTCCAAAACTCCAAAGTCTTGAGCTATGCTTCACCAAAATATCACCTGAGTCAAAACAAAAGAAGAAAAGCATGAATTCCTCGAATATATACTATTCTTCTACCTAAAACCAAGACACAAAGGATGCTATACCTCGGCGTATCATCATCCGCTGGAGGCTGAGTAGGAGGAACATCCTGACATGGCTGAGAAGGGAGCGGCGGATGAGGAGAGGACTGAACCTCTGGAGCATCAGGAGCGGCAGGAGTCTCTCGAACTGAGGACGCAGCCCTAGCATATATCCCACGACTATGAGACGCCGAACGATGAGAAGCACGGCTGAAGGTGGCCCCAGTAGCCAGGAAGCCGAGAGAGAATGGTCAGGCTCAAGCGGAAGAAGGTCGAGGTCCGCCTCGGTCATAGAGCCCCCTCCAACCAATTTCCCCCTCATAGTTGCCTCCCAGAGATGAACTTGCTGCATATCTCTGTCTCTCCTCTCCAATCTCAGTCGAAGGTGACTCTCTGTCCCTCTAGCCCGATCCTCAGCTGCCCTCAACCTCTCCTCCAACTCCTGTGAGCTCGCCTCTGATGCCCTGAGCGCCTCTCGATCCCCGGCCGCCTGGAGAGAACGAACCAAGTTTCCCATTAAACCTCCAGGAACACCTGCTGAAGCCTCCAACTCCGACACCCTCATCTGGAGGGAGTCCCTCTCGCGGCCTAGGGTGATGAACCCCTCCTCTCTCGAAGCCATCATGGACCTCAGCCGGTCCATCTCCTCCTCAGCCCGAGAAGCCCTACCCCTCGCCAGGCCCAGCTCCATCCATGTGGCCGTCAATTCGCACCAGGCCGTGTCTAACTCCCTCGTCAGCTCGAGCTCTCGCTCAGAAACCATGGAAGGAGGAGGGGCGGAGAAGAGGAAGCACCATCGGCTCTCGCTCTCGACAGAGCATCCACCTGAGACTCGAGGACCTGGACGTGGTCCTGCAAGCGTCTCCGTTGTACCCGCAGCGCCTCTATTTGCCTGGCAAACGCTTGGAGGTGCTCATTGGCGGTCTTGAGCCTCTTCTCCATCTCATTCAACTCAACCTACAAGAGAAACACTATTCAGAAAATATTCGAGCAAGAGAGAACAAGGAAGAAGAGAAGGGTTTTCAACTTACGTAAGCGTCTGGGATCTCCACCTCCATCGTCCCGAGGATACCCGCGTACTCCTGATGATACAAAGCCAGGTATTCGTCACACGAAGTCACCTTAGGACGACGCTCCACCAAGACACCTCGGCTCATCCATCCCGCCACATACGTAGCGTAATTCCTTGGGAGGTTCGTGTCCCAAGGAATCCCAGCCACCGGAATCGAGGGGCACCGCGGCAGAGGATCGGGCACCCACTGATGATACCCAAGCTGGTGGATGACCTTGCTGATCGCGTGAAACATGACCTCATTAAAATAGATCAACCAGACGTCTCGCGCCAGGGCCTCAGGAACCTCCTCCGGATAAGGCCTCCACGTCATCTAAAAAGCATCAAAAGATAGAAAGAGCGCTTAGTCAAAAGAAAACCAAATACAACCAAAGAAATTCGAAGAAAACTTATACCTCTTCCTCCGACAAGACGCGAAAGGCCTCTCAGAATTGGGCGAGGCGGTACAAGCGAGAGGATCCCCGGGGTTCCCATCTCATGGCCCAAGGGAGGGCATGATCAAACGGCGCCAGAGACGGGCGATCGATGGCGAAGTGCTCATATCCGAAGATCCAGCAAAGCAAGAGGAAAATTATCATGATCAAAGTGAGCTAAACCAAGAAAAGGACATTTACCACTTACATATACCTGAAGAAATGGCACGAAGCTGCCAAGATTCTTTCCCTATCCCTATTAACTTTCGAGAGCTCCGCGAAGAGATGGGCGAGCATCGCCGCTCCCCAGGCATAGCGTCCCATGCCCTACAGGTCCCTCATCAGCAAAAGAGAGTGAGAGGAAACCTTATCAGAGGCCGTCAAGAAGAGGACCCGACTGAAGAAGTAAAGGAAGAACGCCCCCAACTCCCTCCGTGCCCTCTGTGGGCACGCGGCCGCCTCTCTCGCCTCGGTCATCGCCTGCCTCCTCTCGAAGCTAGCTGCAGCTTCGCCCTTCTGACGCTCCCTAAAGGAACCGAGGCCATACTGCCCCGAAAGCCTCCCTAAAGGAATCCGGTTCAGCGTCCGCTCCCGCTCCACGAACTCCCACTCTCCAATCAACTCTCGAAACAACCCCCAATAATCCGCAATGGTGGCCGCAATCACCGCTTCCCCCAAGACCGGAAGGCCGGTGATCCGATGGACGTCGTCAAGGGTCGGCATAACGGCGCCAGTAGGGAGGATGAACGTACAACTCTCCGGGTCCCGTCTCTCCGCCAATGCCTCCACATATGGGCGATGGACGTGGAATGGCTCAATAAGAAAGAGCGGAAGCCCGCTCCATCCACTAAGCTCCTCTCCTCCTGCCCCAAGGCATCGTACCACCTCTTCATCCCGTGCCATAAAGCCCGGATACGATTCGGCCGCTGCAATTAAAAGAAGAAAACATGGGTTAGTTTAAATAGAGCAATCGAGAGGTAAGAACCGGAAGCCTAAAAATCATTTAGAGATCATGTTTAGCAAAGTAAAATTCTCATATCAAACACAAAAAAACACTCACGTAAAGGTTCACCTCCCATTATTCACAAAACACTCCTCATATGATTACACGTGCTAAACAAACATCAAAACATCCCACCGTGGTCACCACTTACTCTCCCTCTTGCATCACGGCCTATCATGCTTATATACTTTCCATAAACACACCTAAAACATATAGAAAGTACTTGGACCCATGAAATGCATGCATACAATCCCTCACGCTCTTCCACGATCAAACACATACGAAGTCACGCCTTAAAGAATTATATGCACGTAGAAAAGTATCACATGCAAGCATACCAGCCATACCATTCACCTCTTTCAAAAATAGAGCAAACATGGATATATATATACGAAAAAAATTGCCCCCCCTATTCCTAGAAACAAACCCATATCAGCTTGCTACCCCACCATGATTACCTTATACACCAAGCATGCTTATTAAAGATACACATATACAACCTGTTCATACCACCAAAACACATGCATATACGCCAAAATAAAAAGGCTAAGACTAAAAGGTTAGGAACATACCATGGCCCGTGTGGACCCAGGAGCGCCCACCTCGGCCTCGTCGGGATCGTCCATCCCGTCATCATCCCCCTCCTCCTCATCCTCCTCGAACACGGCCTCCTCGGCCTCAACCTCAACACCAATACCGGTCTCTGCAGCCCCGGTGCCCATACCCTCGGCCTTCCCGGCCTCGTCCCTAACCTCTTCAGTCCCCTCCACTCTCCCCACGCCGGAGATAAACTCCGCAAAGGCCCCCATAGCCCTACTTTCCTCCTCCTCAGCCCTGGCCTCTGTGGCCTCCCTGTCCAACATCCCAACAAGGGCATCCAACGACGCCCTCACATCTTCACTGACTCCCTCGGCCCCCACTCCCTCGGTTGCACCCTCAGTCGGTCCTCCGACACCCGAAACCACGTCCTCGACCACTACCGGTCGATCCCCACGCCTCCTCTTGTGTGTGTAACCTATCATACTCCCACCTACCTCCGGGACAGCCCCCGAACGCAAATCCTCGACCTCACCCGCGCCAATGCCCACCAGCGGCACCTCCGTCATAACCATAGCCTCGACCTCTGGCCTATCACTCTCCGATGATGAAGAGCGCGGGCTACGCTCTCCACGAGCCACCCGCGATCGTTTTTCCCTCGAAGCGATCGCCTTCGACCTCGTCATCTTCCTAGGCTTGAAAAGAAAAAGGAGAATCCAAAACCAGGGTTTCAAAATCAAGAGAAGGAGAGAAGATTGAGGACAAAATGGAGGAAGAGAAGACAAATAAATCAGGGTTTTTGGGTTTGAAACCGAAGAGAAGAAGATGAAAGGGAGAGAAACCGTTTTGAAACGTATGGAGAGAGAGAGGGTTTTTTCAGTTATAAGAGACCCAGTTATGGAGTGGCTACCCGCGAGTAGCCGCCCCTCTCGGGCGGCTAGTTACCACAAGCCGCCCCTCCCAGTTTTCCAGTTCTCACTTAAACCCCTTTCCGATCTCTTTTCAGCCCTAGTTCCAAGGTTTTCTATACCCAACAGCCATGTATTGGCTTATTTCCAGACACTACTTGATCAAACATGACTTTCCCAAAGTTTTGCCGCACTTTCAACACCATTCAAATTCAAATTTCTTCAGTTCTGGTTCTTTTCCAGAGTTCTTATCCTTCGGATGATCCAATTCACCAAATCAACTTTTACTTGCTTTCTGTTGGCGATATCCCCACCTTGCCGAGTTTTCCCAAGCACGGGAATGGTAGGCACAAGGAAACTGACGCTGGACTGCTCCGTGCACGATATGAAAGAACCCCGACCGTGGGTTGGATCACTCACCACTTACTTTTTCCACTTTCCACTTTTGTCATCCTTTCCGTTAAAAATTTTAAGTCAAGACCTAGCCTCAGACGGTCTAAATCAACTCCCCGAATAGTATTGCTTGTGTTGGCATGACTTCTTGAAGGTCGGGCCGGCCAAAATAGGGGTCTCTTTCCTTATCATCGGTTGAAGTCTTTTCTGCTTTGCACAAAGACTCCGTCCGATGAGGGACAATTGTAGAGACCCCAATTTTGACCGTCCAGCGAGACAGAAATACTTCAAGTAACACCCGGAAATATCCCACATTGGACATCTAAATAGAGAACCAAAGTTCAGGAAACCGAAAACCCTAAACCTAAGCCCTAGCCTGACCGAAAACCTTAAACCCAACCCTAAACCCTAACCCTGACCTAAACCAGAAACCCTAACCCTAGCCCCAGACCTAATAACCTAAGCCCTACCCTAAACCAGACCCTGGCCCAAACCGGGAACCCCACCTAAGAGAAACTATAAACCCCAAAAAAAAACCCCAAGCCCCTGGCAAGGGGCGGCTAGCCCTAACTAGCTGCCCCATACCAGGCGGCTAGTTAGCACTAGCCACCCCCCTGGCCGACCTTGAACCGCTTCCCTGGATGGGATATAAAGCAGCATTAAATGTTGATCATTGCGGCGGGTTGTGACCTTTAACCGCCCCATCTTGGCCGGATCAACCCAAGTAATCGACCCAAGCCACCGCTTGCTAGAGATGGGACGTTTGGCAGGTCATGATAGGGGCGGCTACTAGGAAGTAGCCGCCCCACGCTGGGCGGCTAGTTAGAACTAGCCGCCCTTCACCAAGTCTTGACAGAAGAACCAGATAATTAATGAGGGGTCTAATCACACACACTATTAGCCAAGCCACTCCATTACCCCCTGGATATTCCCCTGCCTCTCTTTTACTATAAATAGAGGGTTTCAAAGCATTTGAAAACACAATTCACATTCCCAATTCACAATAAAAAACACACATCATTCATTCCCTTTCCCCACTAGAAATCCCAAGAGAGAGAGAGAGAGAACCCCTTTTCTGAGAGAAAAATCCATTCCCTACACAAAAAAACACCCTCTCATTCCACCCTCCAGAAACCCGGCCTACACCTAGCTTAGCCTCTGTCCAAGACCCAACCAATTTCCTACCGATGTTCTGCCCAAACAAACCCAGCCCCCGTACGGCTAAACCCTAGTAGCCGCCCCTCACCAGACGGCTGGATCCCACTAGCCGCCCCATATCCACACCCCACTTGCACCCCTTCGTCCCAAGACTCCTTTAGCCAAGCCCCGGAAGCAGAATAGGATTACTTGTTTTTCACCTCTGTGTACGGTATATCCGTGTCTCAGAGCGGAGACCCCACAAACTCCCCCCGCGAGGCGATCAAATCCAACCCAACCTTTTCCTGCTTTTAGAAAAAGCAGGTGGCAATCACACAAACCCATGGAATCCTCTTGAGCCGTTGTCGGGCGCCTCAACCAGGAACGACATCCACCCTTCTGAGAAGACGATCCGACCGAGCCCGCCAGGGTACGCATCCGATCCGAATCCCCGAAGAACCCCCACACACGCGAGCACCCACGCACCGCCGGATCCTTTCCAACACGGACACTGAAATCCGACGCCGACAGCGGGGAGAGTGGAGGGGACTGGAGAGGTTAGGGACGAGGCCGGGGAGGCCCTGGGTATGTGCACCGGGGCTGCAGAGATCGGTGTTGGTGTTGAGGCTGAGGCCGAGGAGGACGTGTTCGAGGAGGATGAGGAGGAGGGGGATGACGACGGGATGGACGATCCCGACGAGTCCGAGGTGGGCGCTCCTGGGTCCACATGGGTCGTGGTATGTTCCTAACCTTTTAGTCTTAGCCTTTTATTTTGGGTGTACATGCATGTGTTTTGGTGGTATGAACAGGTTGTATATGTGTATATATATATATATATATATATATATATATTTAATAAGCATGCTTGATGTATAAGGTAATCACAGTGGGATAGCATGCTGATATGGGTTAGTTTCTAGAAAAGGGGGGGGGGCAATTTTTCGTATATATATCCATGTTTGCTCTATTTTTAGAAAGAAGTGAATGGTATAGCTAGTATTCTTGCATGCGATACTTTTCTATGTGCAAGTGACTTCGTATGTGTTTGATCGTGGTAGAGCATGAGGGAGTGTATGCATGCATTTCATGGGTCCAAGTACTTTCTATATGTTTTAGGTGTGTTTATGGAAAGTATATAAGCATGATAGGCCGTGATGCAAGAGGGAGAGTAAGTGGTGACCACGGTGAGATGTTTTGATGTTTGTTAGCATGTGTGATCATATGAGGAGTGATTTGTAAATAATAGGGGAAACCTTTACGTGAGTGCTTTTGCGTTTGATATGAGAATTTTACTTTGCTAAGCATGATCTCTAAATGATTTTTAGGCTTTGGGTTCTCACCTCTCGATTGCTCTCTTTAAACTAACCCATGTTTTCTTCTTTTATTTGCAGCGGCCGAATCGTATCCGGGCTTTATGGCACGGGACGAAGAGGTGGTACGATGCCTTGGGGCAGGAGGAGAGGGGCTTAGTGGATGGAGCGGGCTTCAGCTCCTTCTTTCTGATTGAGCCGTTCCACGTCCATCGCCCATATGTGGAGGCATTGGCAGAGAGATGGGACCCGGAGAGTTGTACATTCATCCTCCCTACTGGCGCCGTCATGCCGACCCTCGGGGACGTCCATCGGATCACCGGCCTTCCAGTCTTGGGGGAAGCAGTGATTGCGGCCACCCTCGCGGACTATAGGGGGTTGTTTCGAGAATTGATCAGGGAATGGGAGTTCGTGGAGTGGGAGCGGACGCTGAACCGGATTCCTTTAGGGAGGCTTTTAGGGCAGTGTGGCCTCGGTTCCTTTACAAAGCGTCAGAGGGGCAAAGTTGCAGCTAGCTTCGAGAGGAGGCGGGCGATGATCGAGGCGAGAGAGGCACGGAGGGAGTTGGGGGCGTTCTTCCTTTACTTCTTCGGTCGGGTCCTCTTCTCGACGGCCTCTGATAAGGTTTCCTCTCACTCTCTTTTGCTGATGAGGGACCTGGAGGGCATGGGATGCTATGCCTGGGGAGCGGCGATGCTCGCCCATCTCTTCGCGGAGCTCTCGAAGAAAGTTAAGAGGGCTGGGGGAAAGAACCTTGGCAGCTTCGCGCCATTTCTTCAAGTATGTGTAAGTGGTAAATGTCCTTTTTTTGGTTTAGCTCACTTTGATCATGATAATTTTCATCTTGCTTTGCTAGATCTTCGGCCATCGATCGCCCGACTCTGGCGCCGTTTGATCATGCCCTCCCTTGGGCCATGAGATGGGAACCCAGGGGATCCTCTCGCTTGTACCGCCTCGCCCAATTTCGAGAGGCCTTTCGCGTCTTGTCGGAGGAAGAGGTATAAGTTTTTCTTCGAATTTCTTTGGCTTGTATTTGGTTTTCTTTTTGACTAAGCGCTCTTCCTATCTTTTGATGCTTCTAGATGACGTGGAGGCCTTATTCGGAGGAGGTTCCCGAGGCCTTGGCGCAAGACGTCTGGTTGATCTATTTTAATGAGGTCGTGTTTCACGCGATCAGCCGGGTCGTCCGCCAGCTTGGGTATCATCAGTGGGTGCCCGATTCTCTGCCGCGGCGCCCCTCGATTCCGGTGGCTGGATTCCTCGGGATACGAACCTCCCGAGGAAATACGCTATGTATGTGGCGGGATGGATGGGCCAAGGCGTCTTGGTGGAGCGTCGTCCTGAGGTGACTTCGAGTGACGGATACCTGGCTTGGTATTGTCAGGAGTACGCGGGTATCCTCGGGATGATGGAGGAGGAGATCCCGGATGCTTACGTAATTTGAAAACCCTTTTTCTCTTCCTCATTCTCCTTTGCTTGAATATCTTCAGAATAGTGCTTCCTTTTGCAGGTTGAGTTGAATGAGATGGAGAAAAGGCTTAAGACCGCCAATGAGCACCTCCAAACGTGGGCTAGGCAGATAGAGGCGCTGCGGGTACAACGGAGATGCTTGCAGGACCAGGTCTGGGTCCTCGAGGCTCAGGTGGATGCTCTGTCGAGAGCGAGAGCCGATGGTGCTTCCTCTTCTTCTACCCCTCCTCCTTCCATGGTTTCCGAGCGAGAGCTCGAGCTGACGAGGGAGTTAGATGCGGCCCGGAGCGAATTGACGGCCACACGGATGGAGCTGGGCCAGGCGAGGGGTAGGGCTTCTCGGGCTGAGGAGGAGACGGACCGGCTGAGGTCCATGATGACCTCGAGAGAGGAGGGGTTCATCACCCTAGGCCGCGAGAGGGACTCCCTCCAGATTAGGGTGTCGGAGTTGGAGGCTTCAGCGGGTGTTCCTGGAGGTTTGATGGGAGACTTGGTTCGTTCTCTCCAGGCGGCCGGGGACAGGGACCGAGAGGCGCTCAGGGCATCAGAGGCGAGAGCACGGGAGTTGGAGGAGAGGTTGAGAGCTGTCGAGGATCAGGCTAGAGGGACAGAGAGTCGCCTCTGACAGAGATTGGATAGGAGAGTTAGAGATATGCAGCAAGTTCATCTCTGGGAGGCAACTATGAGGGGGAAATTGGTTGGAGGGGGCTCAATGACCGAGTGGACCTCGACCTTCTTCCGCTTGAGCCTAACCATTCTCTCTCGGCCTCCTTGGCTACCGGGGCCACCTTCAGTCATGCTTCTCGGCCTTCGATGTCTCGGAGTCGTGGGATATATGCGCGGGCTGCGTCCTCTGTTCGAGAGACTCCTGCCGCTCCTGATGCTCTAGAGGTTAAGTCCTCTCCTCAGCCGCCACTCCCTTCTCAGCCAAGTCAGGATGTTCCTCCTACTCAGCCTCCAGCAGATGATGATATGCCGAGGTATAGATTCTTTGCGTCTTGGTTTTAGGTTGAAGAATAGTATATATGCAAGGAATTCATGCTTTTCTTCTTTTCCTTTTGGTTTAGGTGATTGTTTCGGTGATCCATGACTCATGACACATAGAGGGAAGCTTTGGGCAGATCCTTACCTACCTATCCTTAGTTTATTCGCTTTAGAACGTTCGTCTAGTTTAATTAGGTCAGAATTTTCTGTTTTTCATGAACAATTTTTCCCTTCTTTCTTTGGTGTATGAACAAACATGAGTGTTTTTAATTTTAGTTTATTGGTTTCAATTTGGTCTTGTATGTGGAATGATTTATAAGGTTGTATGGGTGGATGAAAGGATGAATGGGTGCATGGTTTGGTATATGATTTTTGTTTCGGTTGTTATTTGACTCGTAGTTATACTATTTTTATGTGTGTACGAATGTACGAAATGTGTGTGCACATGTTTCGGGGGAGAATGTTTTCTATAGGTACCAAAGGAGTTGAAGAGTTGAAAAGATGGGAGTGACAGCAGGTTTTTGGGCAGCAGGTAGGGGGCGGCTAGTGAAAACGAGCCGCCCAGTGAGGGGCGGCAATAGGGTTTAGCCGCCCCCTTCTTGGGGCATGCTTACTTGAAACCAAGAGCTGGGGCGGCTAGTGGTGTCTAGCCGTTTGGTGAGGGGCGGCTAGTCAGGTTTAGCCGTCCCCTACCTGGGACAATTCTTCTGGTTTTGCTGCTCCTGTCTGCTGCTACTAAAAGCCTATGTGACCGTTTCAACTTTCGAGACCTATAAAAACATCCTTTACATGGACCAAGTGTTAAATCTGTCCGGATTGTGCCCCTGCACTGACTTTCGAGCCCTTCTTGCTTGAATTGTCAAGGGCTACAATCCATCTTAAGGTAAAAAGATAATGCGAGAAAGTAACGTGCGGGAAACCATGCTTTAGTACGCAAGGAAGGGATTCCAAGTGCGTGAACGAAAAATTGTATGTGTGAGAGTGAGATGATTTCTTCTCAAGAATGTGCGGAAGGGCATAAAATGAGTGTAGATGGGGGTAATCTTATCATTGGTACGGGAGATTGATTTTAGTTTTTCAAGAAAATCGGATGCCTAGGTGTTTTGGAGAAGGAAAATGCGAACTTATACGTAAGTATGAGTGGCATAAGTGGGCATTTTAATTCTTCAATGGCTTTTTACGTGAGAGGGCAATGTTTTCAACTTTCTGAAGTAAAAGATACCATCAAGTGCCCGTGGAGGAGCCCTTGTGGTCACCTATGTCCAAACCAGGGTTGTATTTGAAAGGCATAGGCCTTAGGTGTCGGTTTTTCTAGGTTCATGGTTCTCAAATGCTTAATCGTATTATTCTAAACATGGTGAAAAATCAATGAGTGTACCAGGAGTCAAGTTAAATAAGCTTCCTTTGGATAGGCAAGTTTCTAAGTGAACTCATGTGAGTGTGTGTAGTTGTAAACCTGGAAATGATCTACCTTTGGTCGAAATTTCACCTTTCCCGGTAGACATAGTTCAATTTTGAATCCCACTGTGAAATAAAAGGGAGAGGAAGAATGGGGTAAGAGTAATATCTTCCTTTCGGGCAATATTTTAGAATTGTCCCAGTCTAGCATATGTCCTACTTTCTAGGTCCCTCTGGCTTTCTTCTTTTTACCACTTCTTTATTTTGGGTGGAAAGTACAGTCCCTTGTTTGGACCCTGTACTAGTATAGCTGTTTGTTTGGCATATACTTGTTCATAAAGGCGTGAAAGCCTGCTAAAATAGAGAGTTTAACCCGTTCACTTGAGTGCTATTTTTTCTTTTGTTGGCCTCTCATTGCCTGATTTTTTTTTTGATTTGAGGGGGGGCTCTTCTACTTTTCACCCCGATTATTTTCATGCTTCCCCTCTAGAAGTGTTTGCATAGTGCCAGAGCCAGTTGTGGGACATATGCCAGGTCCGGGGAACTCCTCATTTTGACCTGGGGTTAATACGAGTGGGGCGGAAATAAGGGAGGTTTGCTTTGGGGTTTTAAATTGTCACAGTCTACGGGGTAGGCAATTTCTATTCTATTAGTCCAGTTATATGTGTGTGAATGAAGTGGCATGATTTGGCAGAGATGTGTTCAAATAGATACGAGTTTATCTTTGAGAGTCTTATAATTCTATCATCAAGTACTAAACGCTGGAAATTGCAAGAAGAAAGAATAATAGTTCTCAAGTATTGAAAGCTAATATGCACGGAATTTCTTTAGATAAAGTGCATTCCACGAACCTGAAACCTCGACTCCTTCGGCATCTACCAGGCGGTAGGCATTCCCGGAATAGGCATGGGTGATCACATAGGGTCCCTCCCATGTGGGTTGCAACTTCCCTCTTGTGTGAGACTGTCTTGATGGCATGATTTGCTTAAGTACTAATTCCCCAATTTCAAATTTTCTTTTTATTACCTTCTTTTCAAATGCCCTTGCCAACCTTCTTTGGTAGGCTTGGGCATGGTCTGCCGCTCTTAATCTTTTCTCGTCTAGTAGTTCTCTCTTTTTGGTATTTTTTTGATATTTTATGTTTTCGAAAGTGTGAAGACAGATGCATACTTACGGTTTTGAAAAGGCCTGCGTTGGCGAATAGACATGTTTTTGGAAAAAGAATGGAGATAAAGTTTGGAAAATGATTTTGTTTTTAGAAAGAAAGCATGAAAAGACAGTTCGTAAAACGTTTTTGGTGGAAATCATGGAAGTACGGCTTTGTAAAACATTTAGCTTTGAAGAAGCGCAGATTGGGAAAACATTTTCGTTTTGAAGAAGAATGGAAATGCGGCTTGTAAATATTTTCGTTGTTTGGTAAACAAGTAAAGAAAGTTTGGGGAAGTGCTTTATTTTGTTTGGAAGTATGGAAATACGGTTTCGTAAAACTTTTGTTTTGAAGGAGAGTGTGGAAAACATGTTTTTTTAATAAACATTTTTTTTGGAAAAAAAGTGGAAATAAAGCTGGAAACAAGTATGTTCAGAGTTGGGGAATGAGTGCTGATTAGCATGTATTTTTTTTGGATTTTGGTTTCTTTTAGGAAAGCAGGTAAACAAATATGTATAGGGTGATGAAAACGAAAGCTAGTAAACAAATATTTTTATCTTTTTGATTTTTTTGGAAAAAGTTGTAAACAAATATGTACAGGATGTTGAAAGCGAAAGCTGGTAAACAAATATATTTATCTTTTTTATTTTTATTTTTAGAAAAAAGCTGTAAACAAATATGTACAGGGTGTTGAAAGCGAAAGCTGGTAAACAAATATTTTTATCTTTTCTATTTTTTATTTTTTTGGAAAAAAAGCTGTAAACAAATATGTATAGGGTGTTGAAAGCGAAAGCTGGAAAACAAATATTTTTATCTTTTTTTTTTTTTTTTTTTTGGAAAAAAAGGTGTAAACAAATATGTACAGGGTGTTGAAAGCTCACCCGGGAGGATTGGTACCTAGTTCTTGAATTCGTATTGTTTCCTCAAGTCGGCTTCTTTTGGCGGCCGGCTGATGTCTAGTGGGGGTCCCCTATTCCCGAACTCTTCCTCCCTGAGCCTCTTCAAGGGCCTTCCTTGATGGAGCAGTTCTTCGTCGGTGGAGCCTGGCCGCCAACATGCAAGCACCTTTAGCCGGATGCGCAGGGTACAAATGCTCCAATTCCTTGCCCGTGTCTCGTTAAAGCGTGCTTCTCCCCAGATGGATATCACTTCCCCGCGGTATGGGAAATGAAGGCATTGGTGTCGGGTGGATGAGACGGCTTCGATGTTGTTGAGCCATGTCCTCCCAACAATCAGAGGGTGGGGTGATCGAATGTTCATTACCATGCAGTTGACGATGGTGGAGACTGGGCCGATCTTTAGGGGGAGCGTGACCAGTCCGCAAGCGTTCTTGCGCGTGCTGTCGAAGGCGTAAATGAATTCGTCCGAGGGCTCCAATCTGGGAACCCTGCCTTCTAGCTTTTGGTAGGCGGAATATGTAAGAACGTTAGTTTCTGCTCCTGTATCGATGAGAATGTGCCGGAATTCCATTCCTCCGAGTATGGCAGTGATTGCGAGGGGTGCGGAGCGTGCTCCGCCTTTTGCGACTTCATGGGGGAGGAAGGTGATCGAGTTGGGCTCCGTAAGATCACTTGGGGGATGCAGGTAACTGGCCGCTTCTTCCGAGGGATAGTTGTCGTTATAAGGGGACCCAGGTGGGCTACCACCTTCATCCTCGTTCCCCAGTCGCAGGGCTAGTGTGAACATATTATGTATTGCCCAATTGTTCTCATTTTCGTACTGGAGGCGTGCCTCTCCCCAGATTGTCAGTACATGACTCATGAAGGGCAGTCGAAGGCATTGGTGCCGGGGGGAACAGATAGCTTGGATGCTGTCTAACCATGGTCGTCCTAGCATCAATGGGTACCTTGTGTCGATGTCGGCCATGAAACAGGCTACTTCGCAGATGAGAGGGCCGACGGATAGCTCGAATGTTCCGGGGCCGCGGAGAGTCTTCCCGGTATGGTTGAAAGCTTGAATAGTATGGTGGGCCGGTTGGACGGGAGGACGGCCTAGTCTGGGTATCCTTTGGTAGGTGGAGAATGTCATTATGTTCATTCCTGACCATGGGTCCACGAAGATGTTGTTTAGCCACAACATTTGAAGTCGTCCACTGATGTGTAGGGGGTAGACTCGCAGTCTGGGATCCGGGAGGTCTTGGTCAGTGAATGATATGGTCAATGGGCGGCGGTGTAGATACCCCAATTTTGACCGTCCAGAGAGACAGAAATACTTCAAGTAACACACGGAAATATCCCACAAGTGGACACTGATAGAGAACCAAAGGTTCGGTAAACCAGAAACCCTAACCCTAGCCTTGACCTAACCCTAAACCGGGAACCCCAGAACCTTGACCTAACCAAACCCTAAACCTAAAACCTAATCCCAGCCTTGACCTAACCCCAAACCCTAGCTCAAACCCTAAACCTAAGCCAAACCCTAACCCAGACCTGAACCAAAACAAAAACCCTAAAAAAACCTAAGGTCCCTGGAAAGGGGCGGCTATCCCTAACTAGTCGCCCCTTCCTGGGCGGCTAGTTTACACTAGCCGCCCCCCTAACCGCCCCCTGGCCGACTTTGGACCAGTTCCGTGGATGGGACGTAAAGCAATATTAAATGCTGATCATTGCGGTGGGTCATGACCTTTAGCCGCCCTCTCTTGGCCGGATCAAACCAAGTAGCCGACCCAAGCCACCGCTTGTCACAGATGGGACGTTTGGCAGGTCATGATAGGGGCGGCTACCAGGAAGTAGCCGCCCCATCCCGGGCGGCTAGTTAGCACTAGCCGCCCTTCACCTGGTCTCTGACAGAAGAACCAGAGAATTAATGAGAGGTCCAATCGAAGCCACCCACTCCATTACCCCCTGGCCCCTGCCTCTCTTTTACTATAAATAGAGGAGGTCCCAAGCCTTACAACAACATCCACAACATCAGCAAATCCACAAAAAACACCACCAATCCACCATCCCCACTTGTTCAAACCCTTCCACCACTAGAAATCCCAATAGAGGGGTCCGAAGCCCAAACCAACATCAACAAATCCACCAACAACCATTCCACACCAACATCCCACAATTCACATTCCCTTTTCACACTAGAAATCCCAAGAGAGAGAGAGAGAGTGCCCTTTTTTTGTGAGAGGAAGAAACCATTCCCTACACAAAAACACCTTCTCATTCCACCCTCCAAAAACCCGGGCTAAACCTAGCTTAGCCTCTGCCCAAAACCAAACCCATTTCCTACCAAACCTCTGCCCAAATCAAACCAGACCTGGGACGGCTAAACCCTAGTAGCCGCCCCTGACCAGACGGCTAGATCCAACTTGCCGCCCCCCCTATACACACCCCATACTCACACCCCTTTGTCCCATAACTCCTTTAGTCAAGCCCTAGAAGCAGAATAGGATACCTGTTTTTTACCTCTGTGTACGGTACATCCGTGTCTCAGAGCGGAGACCCCACAAACTCCCCACGTAGGCGACCAAATCCGACCCAAACCCTTTCCTGTTTTTAGAAAAAGCAGGTGGCGATCACAAACCCCCCCCCCCCCCTTGAATCCTCTTGAGCCGCTGTCGGGCGCCTCGACCAGGAACCACACCCTCACCCCTTCCGAGAAGACGATCCGACCGAGCCCGCCAGGGCACGCATCCGATCCGAACCCTCCGAAGAACCCCCACACACGCGGACCTTTTCGACACCGACAAACTCTGGTGATCACGGTGGGACCTCCCTCGTGAAAAACAACAAAAGGTAATCCTCCTCTGCCCCCTTTTACAAACTTGACTAAAATGCTACCAACCCTCTAGGAAGGTTAGAGTTTCTCACTCCTTGAATTAAATCCTCTTCTACTGTGCATTATAACATCCTTTACTGCTTTCGTAAGTCGCACACAGCTGCGCAATCCTTTATTGCTTTCGTAAGTCGCACACAGCTGCACAATCTTTTACTGCTTTCGTAAGTCGCACACAGCTGCGCAATCCTTTACTGCTTTATTTACTGCTTTCAATCTGCATTCATCCCCCCACCCTACATCATGGAATCCCACATAGAAGAGGAGACATTAGAGGAAAGGAATCACCAAGAGGGTCGGGCCACACAGTTCCTGACCCATCTAGAGGAAAGGATGGCTAGTCTAGGGTATCAAACGGTAGAGGACATGTTTCATGACCTCATTGACTACCGTCATGCAAAGACCTCGAGACAGGAAACCCCTGTCGAAACCCCTAAATCCACTCCCAAAGCCCCATCCACACCCAGTCACTCGGTCAACCCGAGTGTCTTTTCGTTCACCCCCTTTCCCCCGCGAATCCAAAATTCCCAGTTGTTTCCACCCCAGGCCCCTACCAGACCACCCCAAACCCGGGACCGCTAGGCAGCCCTCCCCGGGGAGAAACACTGGACGATACCATCCGGAGAATTCTCTCCGAGACTGGTCCCTCGGCCCCTAAACACATGTCTCTACATAACCTGAGACAAATCCCGTCAGTCCTCCTACCGGAGGGATTCAAAGTCCCCAAATTCCGCCGGTACAACGGTCGTGGAGACCCAGACATTCACTTAACTGCCTTTTATCTAGACGCACGCCCATTTCTAGATAATCAACCTCTACTAGTCTTCCTCTTCCAGAAATCATTGGAAGGAGAAGCGCTACAATGGTTCTCCACCCTCCCTGTAGATCACTTGTCGAATTTCTCGGCTGTAAGCGAGAAATTCTTGGGCCGCTACGGTTACCAGAGGATTAGGACCCCCTCTATTTCAGATCTAACCGTAGAGAGAATGAGGCCTAGGGAGGAATTCGAACAATACGTGTCTCAGTGGCGCACCCTTGTCCACCGAACCGGTCTGCAACTCACAGAATGTCAAGAAATTGACATGATGTTACAGAGCCTGAGTCCAGAGCTCCGTACGAGCCTTTCGTACGGAGACTGCACTACGTATCAACTTCTGATTGACCGCCACAACAGGATTTCCCGTTGTGCAGCCCCAGCAGTACAAACCCAGTCCCCACCTATCAGCCATAGGGTTGGACAACCGCCTCGTAAGGCGCAAACCCCCACGGTAGAGGGGACTATCACCCAAGTATCGGCACTCTACCCGAACGGAGCGCGAGTTCCTGACCGAGGAACAGCTCCGAGACAGTACACACCCGGTTCATTCGGATATGCGCCGCCTCGGAAAGCTAATCAAAATTTTACTCCTCGATCGATACCCGCCCCCGTGCCGACACGACTAAGTCCTATATTCCAAGACTTTATAAATCAGATCTCCGTACGTACAGATCCTGCGACGAATATTGGGAAGCAAAAAATAGAACCTACTATACAACCCCTGATGGAAGAACCAGAAGACCTGCCTAGGATCATTCCGGGTGGCCTGATCCTTCCGACACCTTCCCCAATACACCCAAACCCCATCAAACCCCTCCCCCTATACACAGAACAAGTATCCGAGCCCATTCTGGTTCACCCGATAAAGGGAGGTCCCATCCGACCATTGAACCATTTCTCCCATACACAACCTAGTCAGATCTTTGGAAACAAAGCCACAGTTCTTCCTGTCTGTCCCTCTACTCCACCGGGGACATAAGCCTCTGTTCCCCAACAACCACCCCAAAGGAAATACACCGCTATTCCGCCCCCATTAACCTATGAGTCTCCAGTACCTGAAATTATTGAATCCGTAGAATGTCCCAAGCAGGACTCTGACGATGATGAAGAGTTTTTGGCTGGAGAACTATCAGAACTCTTTTACCCTTCCCAAACACAACCTCAGTCCATCATCCAAGCCTTACCACCGATTAAATCTGAATACCCCTTGTCTCTACCTGCTCAAGACCAAATCATATCAATGCCCGTCGAACCTACTTTGGTGGTCTCGGATGACTCACCTTTTGACTCATCAGATTCTGAGACTGATCTAGGTCCGGTTCAACCAATTATGCATATCTCTGAACCAGACCCACTCATATTGAAAAATGCACAATTTGAGGGAGCAGTCAAGCCATCCAAATTGCCAGACTTGCCATCTCATCAACCTAAGGAGCTCTTTCCTCCGGATTCCCCCGCAATATCCAAATCAATTATTCTATATCAGATCCATAAGCCCTTGATTACTCCAGTCGAAGAGTCTTCACTCTCACCATCATTAGAGACTCAACATCACGTTGATTCGTGCTCCCTTGCACCAGTTCAGTCAATAGTCACCTCTGTGACTTGCTTTTCCATATCCACATCTTTATTGATTGACCCCCCTTTGAGGAAATATTCTCTTCCTACTAAGGGTTCAAGGGAGACTAAGCACCACTTGCATTTTCAACGATATTTAGGATTTGATATTATGATAGATGCTGTTAGAATAGATGCTGAACAAGAATGGTTGAGAAGGCGTCAAACGCGCTTCAAGACAAAGAAGAATCGACACACAATGAATGATACATCAGAAAATTCAAGTATCGTTCCCCTAAAGATCTTGCAATTTGAGCCTCCATAGAGGACTCACCTTGCATCATCATTCCTGGAAGCCATCCTCCAGTCCTACGTATATTATCTTTTACATACTTTACTATCTCCAAACCTTTACACGCTTTATAAAAACAAAAAAAAACAAAAACAAAAACAAAAACAAAAAAAAAGAGAGAAAGGAAAAAGAAAAAGATAATACTTTCGAAAATCAAGAGACCATGCCCAGGCCTACCAAAGAAGGGTGGCAAGGGCATTTGAAAAGAAGGTGATAAAAAGAAAATTCAAAATGGGGGAATTAGTACTTAAGCAAATCATGCCATCAAGACAGCCTCACCCGAGAGGAAAGCTGCAACCCATATGGGAGGGACCCTATGTGATCACCCATGCCTATTCCGGGAATGCCTACCGCCTAGTAGATGCCGAAGGAGTCGAGGTTCCAGGTTCGTGGAATGCACTTTATCTAAAGAAATTCCATGCATGAAAAGCTTTCAATACTTAAGAACTATTATTCTTCCTTCCTGCGATTTCCAGCGTTTAGTACTTGATGATAGAATTATAAAGACTCTCAAAGATAAACTCGTATCTATTTGAACACGTTTCCGCCAAATCATGTCATTCCCTTCACACACGTATAACTAGACTAGATTTTCCTGATGGAAGAAAAATTGCCTACCCCGTAGACTGGGACAATTTAAAACTCCCCAAAGCAAAATATCCCTTATTTTCGCCCCGCTCGTATTAACCCTAGGTCAAAATGAGGAGTTACCCGGACCTAGCATATGTCCCAAAAACTGGCTCTGGCACTATATAAACACTTCTAGAGGGGAAGCATGAAAAGAATCGGGGTGAAAAACAGAAGAGCCCCCCCCCCCCTCAACTCAAATCAAAACACACAAAAAAAAAAGAGAAAGTTAGGCAAGGAGAGGCCAAACACCCAAGTGAACGGGTTAAACTCTCTATTTAGCAGGCTTTCACGCCTTTACGCACGGTATACGCTAAACAACGGCTATACCAGTACAGATCCAAACAACGGACTGTACCTTTCCACCCAAAAATAAAGAAGTGGTAAAAAGAAGAAAGCCAGAGGGACCTAGGAAGTAAGACATGTGCTAGACTGGGACAATTCTAAAATATTGCCCGAAAGGAAGATATTACTCTTACCTCATTCACCCTCTCCCCTTTTTATTTTTTTGCAATGGGGGTTCAAAATTGAGCTATGTCCACCGGGAAAGCGAAATTTTGACCAAGGGTAGATCACGTCCAGGTTTACACCTACACACACACTCACGCGAGTTCATTTAGAAACTTGCCTATCCAAAGGAAGCTTATTTGACTTGACTCTTGGTACACTCATGAATTTTTCAGCATGTTTAGAATAATACGATTAAGCATTTGGGAACCATGAACCTAGGAAAATCGACGCCTAAGGCTTATACCCCTCAAATACAATCCTGGTTTGGACATAAGTGACCACAAGGGCTCCTCCACGGTGACTTGATGGTGTCTTTTACTTATGAAAATCCAGAACATTGCCCTCTCACCTAAAAAGTCATTGAAGAACTAAAATGCCCCCTTATGCCACTTATACTTACGCATAAGCTGCATTTTCCTTCTCAAAACACCTTGGCATCTGGTTTTCTTGAAACATCAAAGTTAACCCCCCCCCCCAATTTAAAATTATCCCCACTCATATGAGAATTGTCCCCACAAAATTCAAAATTATCCCCACTCACCTAATGCCCTTCCGCACATGCGTAAGAAGAAATTGTCCCCAACTCCTACACATAAGTTCTTCTTCACTCACGCACTTGGAATCCCTTCCTTGCACACTAAAGCCTGGTCTCCCGCACTTTACTTTCTCGCATTTATATTTCCATTCCACCTTAAGATGGATTGTAGCCCTTGACAATTCAAGCAAGAAGGGCTCGAAAGTCAGTGCAGGGGCACAATCTGGACAGATTTAACACTTGGTCCATGGAAAGAATGTTTTTATAGGTATTGAAGGATAGAACGGTCTCAAAAGCTTTCAGCAGCAGCAGCAGACAGGAGCAGCAGGCCCAAAAGCCCCAGGCATGGGGCGGCTAAACCTAACTAGCCGCCCCTCACTGGGCGGCTAGTTTGTACTAGCCGCCCCTCCCCCTTGTCTCAGGTAAGCTTGCCCCAGGCGGGGGCGGCTAAACCTAACTAGCCGCCCCTCACTGGGCGGCTAGTTTACACTAGCCGCCCCTTACCTGCACCCCTGTCAGTTATGTCAGCCCATATCTAATCAACTCTTCAATACTTCTTTACCTATTAAAATCAAATTCTTTCCAAAACCTGCACGTACACATTTCATACACATATTCATACGCAAAACCTGTATAGATACCATGCTAAAACGAATTATATATCAAAACCTACACCCATCCATGAATCAAACCTATAAAAATCCAGATTCATCCACACATACATACATATCCATGAACCATCCATGCTAAACTACTCTAAACACATGCATATAAAGGAGAATGATTAAATTGTCCCACCCAAAACCACAAGCATCGATTGTTTTTCTAAACCTAAAAGAGGGCATAAAAAGGGAATCTTTCTTCAAAACGCTCCAAACTTCGAAGTCTTGAGCTATGCATCATCGAAACATTCACCTAAGTCAAAAGAAGAAAAGCACGAATTCATCGCATATATACTATTCTTCTACTTAAAACCAAGACACAAAAGCTATACCTCGGCGTATCGTCATCCGCTGGAGGCTGAGTAGGAGGAACGTCCTGACTTGGCTGAGAAGGGAGCGGCGGATGAGGAGAAGACTGAACCTCTGGAGCATCGGGAGCAGCAGGAGTCTCTCGAACCGAAGACGCGGCCCTCGCGTATATCCCACGACTCCGAGACGCCGAAGGACGAGAGGCACGGGTGAAGGTGGCCCCGGTAGCCAAGGAAGCCAAGAGAGAATGGTCAGGCTCAAGTGGAAGAAGATCAAGGTCCGCCTCGGTCATAGAGCCCCCTCCAACCAATTTCCACCTCATAGTGGCCTCCCAGAGACGGACCTGCTGCATGTCTCTGTCTCTCCTCTCCAATCTCTGTCGGAGGCGACTCTCTGTCCCTCTGGCCCGATCCTCAGCAACCCTCAACCTCTCCTCCAACTCCCGCGCCCTCGCTTCCGACGCCCTGAGTGCCTCTCTGTCCCTATCCCCGGCCGCCTGGAGAGAACGAACCAGGTCTCCCATCAAACCTCCGGGAACACCCGCCGAAGCCTCCAACTCCGACACCCTCATCTGGAGGGAGTCCCTCTCACGGCCTAGGGTAATGAACCCCTCCTCCCTCGAGGCTATCATGGACCTCAGCCGGTCCGCCTCCTCCTCAGCCCGAGAAGCCCTGCCCCTCGCCTGGCCCAACTCCATCCTTGTGGCCGCCAACTCACTTCGGGCCACATCCAATTCCCTCGTCAGTTCGAGCTCCTGCTCGGAAACCACGGAAGGAGGAGGGACGGAAGAAGAAGAAGCGCCATCGGCCCTCGCTCTCGACAGAGCATCCACCTGAGCCTCGAGGACCCGGACCTGGTCCTGCAAGCGTCCTCTCTGTGCCCGCAAAGCCTCTATCTGTCTGGCCCGTGCTTGGAGGTGCTCATTGGCGGTCTCGAGCCTCTTCTCCATCTCATTCAACTCAACCTGCAAAAGGAAATACCATTCAGAAGATGTTCAAAAAAGAGAACGAGGAAAGAAAAGGGATTTTTAACTTACATAAGCGTCCGGGATCTCCTCCTCCATCGTCCCGAGGATATCCGCATACTCCCGACGATACCAAGCTAGGTATTCGTCACTCGAAGTCACCTCAGGACGACGCTCACCAAGACGCCTCGACCCATCCATCCCGCCACATACGTCGCATAATTCCTCAGGAGATTCGTGTCCCGAGGAATCCCGGCCACCGGAATCGAAGGGCACCGCGGAAGAGGATCGGGCACCCACTGGTGGTACCCAAGCTGACGGACGACCTGGCTGATCGCATGGAACACGACCTCATTGAAGTAGATCAGCCAGATGTCTCGCGCCAGGGCCTCAGGAACCTCCTCCGAGTAAGGCCTCCACGTCATCTAAGAAAGCATCGAAAGATAGGAAGAGCGCTTAGTCAAAAAGAAAACCAAGTACAAACCAAAAGGATTAAAAAAAAAACTCATACCTCTTCCTCCGACAAAACGTGAAAGGCCTCTCGGAATTGGGCGAGGCGGTGTAAACGGGAAGATCCCCGGGGTTCCCATCTCATGGCCCAAGGGAGGGCATGATCGAACGGAGCCAAAGTCGGGCGATCAATGGCGAAGTGCTCGTACCCGAAGATCTAACAAAGCAAGAGGGAATTTATCATGACCAAAGTAAAGCTAAACCAAGAAGAAGACACTCATCACTTACACATACCTGAAGGAATGGTGCGAAGCCACCAAGGTTCTTTCCTCCAACCCTCTTGACTTTCTTCGAGAGCTCCGCAAACAAGTGGGCAAGCATCGCCGCTCCCCAAGCATAGCGCCCCATACCCTCCAAGTCCCGCATCAGTAGAAGGGAATGAGAGGAGACCTTATCAGAGGCCGTCGAGAAAAGGACCCGGCCAAAGAAGTAGAGGAAGAACGCTCTCAACTCCCTCCGTGCCCTCTGTGGACACGCGGCCGCCTCTCTCGCCTCGATCATCGCCCGCCGCCTCTCGAAGCTAGCTGCAGCTTCGCCCTTCTGGCGCTCTGTGAAGGAACCGAGGCCGTACTGCCCCGAAAGCCGCCCCAAAGGGATCCGGTTCAACGTCCGCTCCCGCTCCACGAACTCCCATTCTCCGATCAACTCTCGGAAAAGCCCCCTGTAGTCAGCTAGGGTGGCCGCGATCACCGCCTCCCCCAGAACCGGAAGGCCGGTGATCCGATGGACGTCCTCGAGCGTCGGCATGACAGCACCGGTAGAGAGGATGAACGTGCAACTCTCCGGATCCCATCTCTCCGCCAAGGCCTCCACATATGGACGGTGGACGTGGAATGGCTCGATCAGGAAGAAGGAACGGAAGCCCGCCCCATCCACCAAGCTCCGCTCCTCCTGCCCCAAGGCGTCGTACCATCTCTTCGTCCCGTGCCATAAAGCCCGGATACGATTCGGCCTCTACAAAACAAGCGAAGGGAACATGGGTTAGTTTAAAAGCAAGCGAGAGGTAAGAGTCCAAATCTACGAAATCAGTTTAAACCATGCTTAGCGAAATCAAAACTCCCACATGCTAAAAGAATGAAAGTAAGAAACTACACTCCTCATATGATCACGCACTCACGCACTTTCTTACATCAAGCCTATCAAACACACCTAAGCGATACAGCCATATGGAACACGAACCCATGAAATGCATGCACCCCCTCATGCTCTACCACGATCAAACACGTACGAAATCACATACACATAGAAAATTATCGCATGCAAGCATATTAGCTATATCATTTCTCTCCTTTACATGCATATGACAAACATGGATATATATATATAGAAATTATCCCCCTCCCTATAAAAACAAACCCATGACAGCATGCTTACGCATCCCACCGTGATTAACTTATACACAAGCATGCCTATTTAAAAAATAACACACATATACGAGTATAATACACACATACAACCTGTTCATACCACCAACACATGCATATACACCAAAATAAAAGGCAAAGACTAAAGGATTAGGAACATACCACGGCCCGTGTGGACCCAGGGGCGTCCACCTCGGCCTCGTCGGGATCGTCCATCCCATCGTCATCCTCCTCCTCATCCTCCTCAAACACGGCCTCCTCGGCCTCAACCCCAACACCCACACCGGCCTCAGCGGCCCCAGTACCCATACCCTCGGCCTCCCCGGCCCCGTCCCTAGCCTCTCCTATCCCCTCCACCCTCCCCACGCCGGAGATAAACTCCGCAAAAGCCCCCATAGCCCGACTCTCCTCCTCCTCAGCCCTGGCCTCTGTGGCCTCCCTATCCAACATCCCGACAAGGGCATCCAACGACGCCCTCACCTCCTCGCTAACTCCCTCGACCCCTACCCCCTCGGTTGCACCCTCAATCGATTCTCCAACCCCTGGAACCACCTCCTCGGCCACCACCGGTCGATCCCCACGCCTCCTCTTGCATATGTAGCCTATCACGCTCCCCCCTACCCCCGGGACAGCCCCCGAAGGCAAATCCCCGACCTCACCCACGCAAATATCCACCGGCGGCACCTCCGTCGTACCCATACCCTCCCCCACGGCCTCTACCTCCGGCCTATCGCTCTCCGATGATGAAGAGCTCGGGCTACGCTCTCCACGAGCCACCCGTGGTCGTTTCCCCCTCGAAGCAATCGCCTTCGACCTCGTCATCTCCTCGGTTTGAAAAAGAAAAAGAAGAACCCAAACTAGGGTTTCGAAATCAAAGAGAAAAAGAAAGATTGAGGTCGAAATGGAGGAAAGAAAGGCAAAGAAATCAGGGTTTTCGAGTTTAAAACAGAAGGGAAGAAGAGAAGAGGGAAGAGAAACCGTTTTAAAAACGTATGGGGAGAGAGAGGGTCTTTTCGGTTATAAGGGACCCAGTCAAGGGGCGGCTACCCGCGAGTAGCCGCCCCCTCTCGGGCGGCTAGTTACAACTAGCCGCCCCTCCCAGTTTTTCTCTTTCATTTAAAAACCCCCCTTTCCAATCTTTTCAGCCTTAAATTCCAAGGTTCTCCATACCAAACAGCCATGTATTGGCTTAGTTCCAGACATTACTTGATCAAACACGACTCTCCCGAAGTTTTGCAACACGTTCAGTACCATTCAAATTCAAATTTCTTCAGTTCTGGTTCTTTTCCAGAGTTCTTATCCCTCGGATGATCCAATTCACCCAAATCAACTTTTACTTGCTTTAAGTCGGCGATATCCCCTCCTTGCTGAGTTTTCCCAAACACGGGAACGGTAGGCACGAGGAAACTGACGCTGGGCTGCTCCGTGCACGATAGCTAAGAACCCCGACCGCGGGTTGGATCACTCACCATTTAATTTTCCCCGCCTTCCTCCTGGATCATCTTCTCGGATAAGAATTCTAAGTCAAGACCTAGCCTCTGATGGCCTAAATCAACTCCCTGAAAAGTACTGTTCGTGTTGGCATAACTTCTTGAAGTTCGGGCCGGCCAAAATAGGGGTCTCTTTCCTTATCATCGATCGAAGTCTTTTCTGCTTCGCACAAAGACTCCGTCCGATGAGGGACAATTGTAGATACCCCAATTTTGACCGTCCAGAGAGACAGAAATACTTCAAGTAACACACGGAAATATCCCACAAGTGGACACTGATAGAGAACCAAAGGTTCGGTAAACCAGAAACCCTAACCCTAGCCTTGACCTAACCCTAAACCGGGAACCCCAGAACCTTGACCTAACCAAACCCTAAACCTAAAACCTAATCCCAGCTTTGACCTAACCCCAAACCCTAGCTCAAACCCTAAACCTAAGCCAAACCCTAACCCAGACCTGAACCAAAACCAAAACCCTAAAAAAACCTAAGGTCCCTGGAAAGGGGCGGCTATCCCTAACTAGCCGCCCCTTCCTGGGCGGCTAGTTTACACTAGCCGCCCTCCTAACCGCCCCCTGGCCGACTTTGGACCAGTTCCCTGGATGGGACGTAAAGCAATATTAAATGCTGATCATTGCGGCGGGTCATGACCTTTAGCCGCCCTCTCTTGGCCGGATCAAACCAAGTAGCCGACCCAAGCCACCGCTTGTCAGAGATGGGACGTTTGGCAGGTCATGATAGGGGCGGCTAACAGGAAGTAGCCGCCCCATCCCGGGCGGCTAGTTAGCACTAGCCGCCCTTCACCTGTTCTCTGGCAGAAGAACCAGAGCATTAATGAGAGGTCCAATCGGAGCCAATCCACTCCATTACCCTCGGGATATTTCCCTGCCCCTCTTTTACTATAAATAGAGGGGTCCCAACCCCAAACCAACATCAACAAATCCACCAACAACCATTCCACACCAACATCCCACAATTCACATTCCCTTTTCACACTAGAAATCCCAAGAGAGAGAGAGAGAGAGAGCCCTTTTTTTGTGAGAGGAAGAAACCATTCCCTACACAAAAACACCTTCTCATTCCACCCTCCAAAAACCCGGGCTAAACCTAGCTTAGCCTCTGCCCAAAACCAAACCCATTTCCTACCAAACCTCTGCCCAAATCAAACCAGACCTGGGACGGCTAAACCCTAGTAGCCGCCCCTGACCAGACGGCTAGATCCAACTAGCCGCCCCCCTATACACACCCCATACTCACACCCCTTTGTCCCATAACTCCTTTAGTCAAGCCCTAGAAGCAGAATAGGATGATTGTTTTTTACCTCTGTGTACGGTATATCCGTGTCTCAGAGCGGAGACCCCACAAACTCCCCACGTAGGTGACCAAATCCGACCCAAACCCTTTCCTGTTTTTAGAAAAAGCAGGTGGCGATCACAAACCCCCCCTTGAATCCTCTCAAGCCGCTGTCGGGCGCCTCGACCAGGAACCACACCCTCACCCCTTCCGAGAAGACGATCCGACCGAGCCCGCCAGGGCACGCATCCGATCCGAACCCTCCGAAGAACCCCCACACACGCGGACCTTTTCGACACCGACAGGCGGGGGCAATCGACAGTGTTGGTACTCTTGGAGGACCCGTTGTTGTCCGGATGTAGATCATCCGACGTACATTCCCCTCCCTCGGGTCTTTCGCTAGCTCCTTCGAGGATCTCCTCAAAGGGTTTTGCTTCTTCGTTTCCTCCCGGATTTTCTAGTCTGCTTGCATCGGACTCGATGTTGATGACCGCGGGCAGGGCGGGAACTGCATCTTCTTCTTCGCCATAGAGTTTGGCGAGGTCATGGTTGTCGAGGTTTAGCTGGAAGGGCTCGTTCTGCCTCTCCTCCTCAGATTCTTCGGATAGACTGTCATCAGTGACATCTTCCGAACTGCTTTGTTGTGACCTGGCAATGGGTCAGTAAAAATGCCAAGTGGCTTGGAGGCTCGAGAATTGCCCTGGTTTAAGTGGCTTTTGATCATGGCCCAATCAAGGCACCTGTCATCATTTAAATCGTAAATAAAATCCTGAAAAACAATGCATTGTTCTACGGTATGACCTTGCTATTGGTGGTATTGACAGTAACGCAGTCTGCTGGCACTGGGGAGTGGAGGTTTAGCAACTGGGAGGGAAATACTATTTGTGTCCATTAGTACCCTAAAAATCCTAGTTAGTGTTTCTGGGAGGGGAGGGTAAGAGTCCCTCTTTCCCCTTCGTCTCTGATCATAGGATGTCGGAGGGGAGACCTCATTATAAGTATTTTGGGTGGGCTGCCTAGGATTTAGGTTCTGACTTCTTAGGAAGCTGGAATTGAAAGGGGTCCTAGGCTGGCCTTGTCTTGAAATTACAGGGCTTTGGACGGGAGAACTTTGGATTACCGGGTTTTGTTATGTCGGCACAGGGATGGGTGCTGATCGAGTAGCGAAGTTTTGGTTGATTGGCCGAGGCGGCGCATACCCGGATGAACCGGACGTGTACTGTCTCAGAGCCGTGCCTCAATCAGGAACCCGTGCTCCGTTTGGGTAGAGTGCCGATACTTGGGTAATAATCCCCTCTACCGTGGGGGTTTGCGCCTTACGAGGCGATTGTCCAACCCTATGGCTGGTAGGTGGGGACTGGGTTTGGACTACTGGGGCTGCACAACGGGAAATCATGTTGTGGTGGTCAATTAGAAGCTGATACGTAGTACAGTCTCCGTACGAAAGGCTCGTATGAAGCTCTGGACTCAGGCTCTGTAACATCATGTCAATTTCTTGACATTCTGTGAGTTGCAGGCCGGTCCGGTGGACAAGTGTGCGCCACCGAGACACTTTGTTCAAATTCCTCCCTATGCCTCATTCTCTCTACGGTTAAATCCGAAATAGAGGGGGTTCTGATCCTCTGGTAACCGTAGCAGCCTAAGAACTTCTCGCTTACAGCCGAGAAGTTCGACGAGAAGTTCGACAAGTGATCTACAGGGAGGGTAGAGAACCATTGTAGTGCTTCTCCTTCCAATGATTTCTGGAAGAGGAAGACTAGCAGAGGTTGATTATCTAGAAAGGGGCGGGCGTCTAGATAAAAAGCAGTTAAATGGATGTCTGGGTCTCCATGACCGTTATACGGTGGAATTTTGGGATTTTGAATCCTTCCGGTAGATGGACTGACGGGATTTGTCTCAGGTTATGTAGAGACATGTGCTTGGGCTGAGGGACCAGTCTCGGAGAGGATTCTCCGGATGGTTTCATCCAGTGTTTCTCCCCTGGGAGGGCTGCCTGGCAGTCCCGGGTTTGGGGTGGCCTGGTAAGGGGCTGGGGTGGAAACGGTTGGGAACATTGGATTCGCGAGGGAAAGGGGGGTGAACGAAAAAACGCTCGGATTGACCGAGTGACTGGGTGTGGATGGGGTTTTGGGAATGGTCTTGGGGGTTTCGACAGGGGCCTCCTGTCTCAAGGTTTTGACCTAACGGTAGTCGGCGAGGTCATGAAACATGTCCTCTACGGATTGGTATCCTAGACTGGCCATCTTTTCCTCTAGATGGGTCAGGAATTGCGTGGCCTGACCCTCTTGGTGGATTCTCTCCTCTAGTATTTCCTCCTCTATGCGGGATTCCATGATGTGTGTGGAATGATTTAAGGTAATGAATGCATATATAAAGCAGTAAATAAAGCGGTAAAGGATTGCGCAGCGGTGTGCGGCTTACAAAGCAGTAAAGGATTGTGCAACGGTGTGCGGCTTACAATGCAGTAAAGGATTACGCAGCGGTGTGCGGCTTTCAAAGCAGTAAAGGATGCTGTGATGCGAAGTAGAGGAGGATCTTATTCGAGGGGTGGGAAACTCTAACCTTCCTAGAGGGTTGATAGCATTCTAGTCAAGCTTGTAAAACGGGGGCAGAAGAGGATTACCTATTGTTGTTTTTCACGAGGGATGTCCCACCATGATCGCCAGATTTGTCAGCATCGGATTTCCGTGTCGGTGTCGGAAAGAATCCGGCGGTGGGGGTGCATGCGTGTGTGGGGGTTCTTCGGGGATTCGGATCGGATGTGTGCCCTGGCGAGCTCGATCGGATCGTCTTCTCGGAAGGGTGGATGTCGTTCCTGGTTGAGGCGCCCGACAGCGGCTCAAGAGGATTCCAGGATTTGTGTGATCACCACCTGCTTTTTCTAAAAGCAGGAAAAGGTTGGGTTGGATTTGATCGCCTATGTGGGGAGTTTGTGGGGTCTCCGCTCTGAGACACGGATATAACGTACACAGAGGTGGAAAACAGGTAATCCTATTCTACTTCGGGGGCTTGACTAAAGGAGTCTTGGGACAAAGGGGTGCAAGTGGGGTGTGGATATGGGGCGGCTAGTCGTATCCAGCCGTCGGGTATAGAGCGGCTACTAGGGTTTAGCTGTCCGAGGCCTGGTCTGGTTTGGGCAGAACTTTGGTAGGAAATGGGTTTGGTCTTGGACAGAGGCTAAGCTAGGTTTAGCCCGGGTTTCTGGAGGGTGGAATGAGAGGGTGTTTTTTTGTGTAGGGAATGGATTTTTCTCTCACAAAAGGGGCTCTCTCTCTCTCTCTTGAGATTTCTAGTGGGGGAAGGGGATGGATATCAAGGGGATGGGAATTGTGTGTTGTTGATTGTGGATAGGGGCTTGTGTTGAAATGTTTTGAACCCCCTCTATTTATAGTAAAAGAGAGGCAGAGAAATATCCAGGGGGTAATGGAGTGGCTTGGTTAATAGTGTGTGTGATTAGACCCCTCATTAATTCTCTGGTTCTTCTGTCAAGACCAAGTGAAGGGCGGCTAGTTCTAACTAGCCGCCCAGGATGGGGCGACTACTTCCTGATAGCCGCCCCTATCATGACCTGCCAAACGTCCCATCTCTGAAAAGCGGTGGCTTGGGTCGGTTACTTGGGTTGATCCGGCCAAGATAGGGCGGCTAAAGGTCATAACCCGCCGCAATGATCAGCATTTAATGCTGCTTTATGTCCCATCCAGGGAAGCGGTTCAAGGTCGGCCAGGGGGGCGGCTAGTGCTAACTAGCCGCCTGGTATGGGGCGGCTAGTTAGGGCTAGCCACCCCTTGCCAGGGACTTGGGGTTTTTGGGGTTTAGAGTTTCTCTTAGGTGGAGTTCCCGGTTTGGGCCAGGGTCTGGTTTAGGGTAGGGCTTAGGTTTTTAGGTCTGGGGCTAGGGTTAGGGTTTCCAGTTTCCTGAACTTTGGTTTTCTATTTAGATGTCCAAATGTGGGATATTTTCGGGTGTTACTTGAAGTATTTCTGTCTTTCTAGACGGTCAAAATTGGGGTATCTACAATATCGACGTTAATCAAATACCAATCGAAAAATAAATATTTAGAATCATATTAATTATTTCATAAAATCATATTTAAAATCAAAACAATCTTCTCAATATTCACACATTAAGAAGAGAATAAGAAATCAAAATAGTTAACCCTGTCACGCCCCAAGGCGGCCGTCCCCATGACGTGGCAAAATATAAAGTATCAGCTATCAATACACGAGGTCAACAATGACTCCAATCAATAAACACAAGGCTAACAAAGTAATGATAACTGACAACTCAACTGAAAAGCGGAAGCATAAAAATACTAAAAATTTCTGAAACTCAAAATATTATTACAGACCCGAATACACAATCATTGTCCTGTGAGAGCCAAGTCTAGTCTAAATAAAATACAAACATGTGCAGCACACACGATTTACAATTACATGACTTTAGGACTGCTGACAGCCTCGCACTCGCCAATCCGTCGGACAGGACGCTTCCACGCACGCAAGACCACGCCACAGGGAAGTTCTAGCTCCACGCCTAACAACGCCCCTGTAAAAGAAATAGTACGTGAGGGGTGAGCTACAAGCTCAGTGAGTGGTTGGAAACTAAACACCATTACAATAATTCAACACTAAGGTAATTTTCTTTCAAGAAAAAGCATGGGTCAAAACCCAACGGATAACAAGGTCACGCGGTGACGCGATAAACCTCACCCTCACCCTCACTCCCGGAGGGAGACTCTTGGGACTCTTAGTGAGAGACCATACCATTTGTCAAAGAGACGCGGAATTATTGGTCCACACAACACTACTGGATTATCTACATAGAGACAATTGGCCACTAATGTCTCTCAACATCGATACCTAACCGGACCCAACAACTATGGGAACGGATGAACAAACGAGTGGTTTACGGAGCGACGTGACTTCAACTCATCCCCCGCCCCTGCTCCCGAAGGGAATCTCCTAGGAAACCCGGGCATTAGGAGTAACGTAATATGACTAGTTCCTCCGCTACAAGGTAGAGATATACTTCGATACCTCAAGCGTTAGAGTAGCATACCTAGAGCATACTTGATGGGTATTAGGGTCACGTGACGACGTGACTTCAACTCATCCCCACCCTAGCCCCCGAAGGGGTGACCCTAGGGACTTTTGGGATGAATTCTTATGCTCTACACCCTTCGTCATCCAGTAGCCCACTCTCGGGTAGCCTTTACCTGGTATACTCCGATGATCAGTACATATGTCGAACGCATCGGTAGTACCTACAGGTGGGAGCCCTCTGTCAAGACAACTTCAACGCCAAGCAGCTTCAACATGAATCAAAGAAAGGGGAGAACGACTCCGGTAGCCTCTACATGTCGGCCTTCCACGAATGGTACATCAGTCAGATGTGTACCACGATACGCATCGGTATCACCTACAAGTGGTGGCACAAAACAGCACAGCTTCAAAGTCGGGTAGCTTCGACACACAGCGATGTCGGGAGGAAGCACCATGCGTTCGCAAAGTGAACCTTATGGGAAAGTCAACTACCCTCGATAACCACATATCGATGATATCGAATACTCTTGAACTCCAACGTGGATGCGTCACTCGGACGCGAGGAGTTACCACTACACTCATGTAGAAAAGCCAAGGCATAACCCAACAGGCGGTTCATACACACGCCTAGCAGGGGCAGGCCTAACTTAATGTCATAATAACCAGTTTAACAAAATCGATGTGCAATGAATTCTCCTGAATTCCAAACGAGTGCATCACTCGGATGCAAGGGAGTGATTACATCGCTCGCGCTCTAATTAATGAGGTATAACCCGACAGCGGGTCGTACCGAAGCCTAATGCAGATAGGCCTCATCAGTTTTAACATGCGCATGAATATGGAGGAGAATTCTATCACAGTTATGCTCAACAACATATTAATTAGCTATAGGGGTTCTCCCTAACATGAATATATATCATAACAACATATCATGCAACATACATACAAAGCATGTCCTAACTACACATGCATACACAGGGCATTAAACATGCAACCACACAAGATACAACCTAACATGCGTTGGATATCACCAACTTAAAAAGGGAAGGGTCAAGCGCGATCTCGCGCCCTAACAGGTGCGTGTCTACCCGAGACGTGGTAAATATGTAATATCAGCTATCAGTACAAGAGATCAACAATGACTCAAATAAATAATACACAAGGTTAACAAGCAATGATAACTGATAACTCAACTGAAATGCGAAAGCATAAAAACATCAATAAGTCTGTAAATCAAAAATATTATTACAGACTCAAATACACAATCACTATCTTGTGAGACCCAAGTATAGTCAAATAAAATACATCATATGCAACACGCACGATTTATGAATACATGACTCTAGGACTGCTGATAGCCTCTCACTCACCAATCCGTGGATGGAATGCTCCACGCATGCAAGACCGCGCCACAGGGAAGCTCCAGCTCCACACCCAACAACACCCCTGTAAAAGAAATAGTATGCGAGAGGTGAGCTACATGCTCAGTGAGTGGTTGGAAACCAAACACCATTGCAACAATCTGATATAAAGGAAATATCCTTTCAAGGAAAAACATGGGTGGAAACCCAAAGGATAAAATAAGGTCACGCAACGGCGCGACCACAGCTCGCCCTAGCCCTCGCCCTCGCCCTCACTCCCAGAGGGAGGCTCTTGGGACAGTCGGGGAGGAACAATCCGTTAGCCATATCACATAGTGTTACTGGATAACAAGAAACAAGGAGTCCATCCGCTACAAGGTAGAGGTATACCTCGATACCTCAAGCGTTAGAGAGTATACTCGATGGGTATTAGGGTCATGTGACGACGTGACTCAACTCATCCTCACCCTAGCCCCCGGAGGGGTTGCCCTAGGGACTTTTGGAATAAACTCTGTTGCTCTACACCCTTCATCATCCGATAGCCCTCTTCTGGGGAGCCTCTACCTGGTAGCATCTCCATGACTACTACCTCTACCATATGGGCACGCCAAGATGTATCATGAATAGCGTCTGGGAGCACCCCCGCAGAACAGCTACAATCTGGACAACTTCGACACGAAGCCAACGAATGGGAGAAACGGGTCGATTGGTCTACACCATTCGTCATCCGGTAGTGTAATACCTGTGAATTTTATCTTATTTATATATTTAATTTAAATATATAAATATGATATTTGAATTGAAATTTGTGTATTTTGTGTGTTTTTAAGTTTTGACTCATTTAGTGTATCTTTATATTTCAATTTATAATTTTAAACACTATTTGTTAATGTTAAAGATTTTATATATTTTCTTTCGAAGATTTTTAAGATCTTAAATGGTTACCATTTTATAAACTTTTGATCTCAAAAGATTGAATTTTGAATTTTCATTGTTATTGATTTTCAGGGACCTAGTTTTAAATGTTGAAATTTTATTATATATCATAGGGATCAATCTGTAATCAGATAGGGACCTATTCGTAAATATAAAATAATCCGGGGGTCGTTTTGTAATTTCGTTAGATTTAGGCATCTAAGTGTATATATATATGTTAGGGGTGTGCGGCAGTGTCTTTGGTTCGGCCGAAGCCGAGAGAGAGTGAGAGAGAGAAGGTATTTAATCTTTTCTTTTTATCTTTTGATTTTCTTATTAATAATTAGATCCATGTTTAGGTGTTTGAATTTTTAAGCTTTTAATAAAAATAGAGTTTTGATTTATTATTTATTTTAAAGATTAAATTTATTTTTATGTTATAAGATTTTGAGTTTTTAATAAAATTAGAGTTTTGATAGATATATGTTCATGTTATTGGATTTCTAAATTTTTATAAAAACTAGGGTTTTGATATATTATTTATTATTGTTAGATCTATGTTAGGTTTTTTGAATTTTTTTAGTATTCATAAACTTAGGGTTTCGATTTATCATTTATTTTAAAGATTATATCTATGTTTAGATTTCTAAAATATAAGTTTTTAATAATACTAGAGTTATGTTCTATACCTATACTTAATAAGTTTTATTTATTTTCAATTTCTATTGGCTAATAGTTTATTTTTATTGAAAAAAAAAATGAATTTTTATATTATTTTATGAATTTTTGTTATTTTATTATGATTTTGATTTTCTGGTTTTTGTCTTTTCTGGTTTTGTCTTTTAGTGACTGGTTATATGTTTGATAGGTTTTTATCCTCTTCTTAGGTTCTAGTATATTTTCTTTTGTAGGATTTATATGAGATAAATTTAGCTCATTGGGTATAAAGATTTATACCTATTGATTATGATTAAGGAAATTAGGTTTAGACTTAAATTATAGGTTTTGATTAATAATTTATTTGATTTATCTAGGTTATAATTTTTGTTGTGGGCTTCATTCTCCGGACCTAGGGTCTATTTGAGGTGAGTAGGCCTATTGATTTACTTCGTGTGAACTTTTCTCTATATCGTTGAATTTCACGTGATAATTATATTTGTATGATATTATGTGATATCTACGCATTTATATTATGATTATTTTGCATGATTTTGATATTTTACATATTGATGAAATTGCATTTCTTACTGAATAAATTTGCATGATTTAATTCTTTCGTCTTCTCATTTAAAATAGCATGAATTATGCTATTCATGTTTCAAGAATTAACATAATACATTTTTGATGTTGATGTTTTCGAAATAACATTTGAATTAAAGATTTTCATTTCGAGACTTTTAGAAAAATTTAGGACTAGTGGAGACAACCTAGTCCTAGGAGATTTTATCAAGATGCATATCATGACATATTTTCTGGAATAAATCCCCCCGTAGTATTTCGCCTTTGGGGAGGAAGGTCTAGGACTCGAAGACTCCCAAGATCGGTGAGGGGTGTGGTAAAGCATTCCTTAGAGCGGCGGATTCCTTTGTTTGGAGTCTGAAGCAACCGGGGCATCCTGTATTGGTGTTCTCGTAGTGATGGCAGCGGCGACCCATCAGCGTCTTCTAGATCCGACGTCTCCTCGATGGAGCTTTTTGAGCGATTTAGTCGCTTGGGGCTTGGCACACCTGTTTTGGGGAACGGTTCTTCCGATTGAGACCCCTATCCGGTCATATCATTTAAGCTGCATGATTTCTATGACGTGGACCAAGGATTGGGTCACGTGATTGCATTAAAATTATATTCTATTAAGCTCATGAATTTAATTTGATTTTTAAAAGAAAATTCTTATTTTTTTATATATAAATATATATATATATATGATGATATTTTTTACTCTCATGATTTCTCTGATGTGGGCCAAGGATTGGGTCACGTGCGCATTAAAATATTTTGTAAAAAAAAATTCATGAGTTTAAATTGATTTAATAAAATAAAAGATTTATTAAATAAAATTCTAATTTTCATAAAACTTTATTTTTATATATACTGTCACGTAAGGTAATTTGTCAGTGGACTTATTCACTGAGTTAATCACTCACCCTATTCGATATGGGGTGGTTGTTTCATAACCAGGTATTGCGTATTCTGAGGATTAAGATGAAGTTTGGACTTTTCACGTCTTTCAGAAATTACTCCGAGGTAGCGGTTCGAGAGTAAATTATAGTTACGACTGACTATTTATGTTTGTTTAGTTAGATGGCTCCCACAGGGGTAGTTTGTTATGTATTTTCTTTTTAATATATTGTCTCCGCAAAAACTCTGATATATTGTAAAGCCATTGATGATTTAAAACCATTGGTATTATTTATTTTATTATTATTGGTTTTATTATATTTATATTATATTGGTATCATATAAGAAAAAAAAAAGAGCTGCAAATTTTGGTCTTGTATTTGGATTAAGTTTAGTAGCGACCCATTTACCGTCCGATAAGCGGTTAGGTAAATGTGGGGCGTTACAGGTAGCCCTCTCCCGAGGAGCCTCTACCTGGTAGCGTCTCCATGACTGCTACCTCTACTATATGGGTACACCAACAAGTGTCATGAATAGCGTCTGGGAGCACCCCGCAGGACAGCTACAATTTGGGCAGCTTCGACACGAAGCCAATGAAGGGGAGAAAAGGGTCGATTGGTTTACATCATTCGTCATCCGGTAGCCCTCTCCCAAGGAGCCTCTACCTGGTAGCCTCTCCATGACTGCTACCTCTACCATATGGGCGCACCAACAGGTGTCATGAATAGCGTCTGGGAGCACCCCGCAGGACAGCTACACCATCCGGGCAGCTTTGACACAGATCCGACGAAGGGGAGAATGACTTCAAGCTCGCAATATCACTCAGTAGCTTTGACACACGACGACGTCGGGTGGAAGCACCACATGTTCGCAAAGCAAACCCTAAGGGAAAGTCAACTACACTCGATAATCACATACCAAATATATCAAATACTCTTGTATTCCCACACGGGTGCGTCGCTCCGACGCGAGGGGTTATCTCTGCTCTCATTCAGAAATAAGCCCAAGGTGTTACCCAACAAGCGGTTCATACACACACCTAGCACGGGTAGGCCTAACTTAATGTCGTAACCACCGGTTTATATAAACCGATACAACGATGAATTCTCCTGAATTCCAAACAAATGCATCACTCGGATGCAAGGGGACGATTACATCGCTAGAGCTCTAACTAATAGGGTACGGCCCGATAGCGAGTCATACCCACGCCTATTAGAGATAGGCACAATCAGTTTTAATATGTGCATAAATATGGAGGAGAATTCTATCACAGTTATGCTCAATAACATATAAGTTAGCTATAGGGGTTCTCCCTAACATGAATATACATCATAACAACATATCAAGCAACATACATACAAAGCATGATCTAATTACACATGCATACACAAGGCTTTAAACATGCAACCACACAAGATACAACCTAACCTGCGTTGGATATCACCAACTTAAAAAAGGGAAGGTCAAGCACGATCTCGCACACTAACAGGTGCGTGTCAATATTCCTAAATGAACCTAAGTCGAGTAGGAACCGCATCTACTTACTTAGTTTACGCAAAGAGGGAGAGCGAGAGAGAGGGAAAGCTCATCTTCTCCGGAAGTTGGTCATAGCTTTGCCCCCAACAAGATGGGTGCAACAACTATACCACGCCCTCCATTCTAATTGTAAGGGAATATTAGTTATGCATACGGTTATTAACCCAGGATTAAACATGTTGGATATTACTCATATAGGGGGGAGTATTACAGTACTACCTAAGGTATGCATATTCTATACATCCATATAAACACACATCATACATGCCCATACAAGAAGGGCGCATGCAAACATAATAATATACACATGAATATGATACATAGGCACGTATAGGGTAGAAAAGGGGGTTCTATGCAATATACGTGCTATACAGCCTAGCATGCAAGATATCTAGCATATTTAGGGTGCAAAGAAGCCCCAGGGTTGCACGATGCACGACTACGTGCATCGAGCGCTTCCTGAAGGGTTGGAATTGAACGACTCACCGTTACCCGGATCATTGCGCATCCCATCCGACGAGATCTGCAAGGCAAGAGTATCAAACTCATATACCTAGCATCTGCCGGACGCAGCCCCGGGTGCAGCCCCGAGCACCCCGCAAGCATCTGTCGTGCGCACACCCGCGCATACCCGCGCGCCTGCACCCGTGCGCATACCCGCGCGCGTGCTCTTCCATGTAGACCTGCGTGCCCAGTCCCCCAAACCCCCTCCCAAGCCCCCCACATGCACCCAAACTCATATACCTAGCATGGCTTCCTAGGGCGTAGCCCCGAGCGCCCCGCACGCATCTGTCGTGCGCACACCCGCGCGTACCCGCGTGCCTGCACCCGCGCGTGCTCTTCCATGCAGACCTGCGTGCCCAGTCCCCCAAACCCCCTCCCAAGCCCCCCACATGCACCCAAACTCATATAGCTAACATGCATGACTCCCCAACAACCCTTAAAGCCATAAAAATCATAAAAAGATGGGAAAAAGTTTACCAAACAAAAGAGGGGGAGGGAAGGGGGAGATGTTGGGGCCCTCGGGTACACCAACGACCATCTCGACCACCACTACCACCACCTCCATCTTTGCTTCCCTTCTTCAGGGCTGACTAGGGGGGAATGGGGGAACAAGGGATCAGCTAGGGGAGGAGGAGAGGGAGAAGACAACATCAACAACAACAAAGGTGCACACACTCACTTGATCACTTCCTCTTCTTGCTCCACCTTCTCCTTCTCCATCTTCCTTTGATGCATAAACCCAAACACTTGGGGGCTGAAAACATAAGAGAGGGAGAGAGTGAGAGGTCCACAGGAGAGATCTAAATGCTCCAATTGGGGGGTGAACACAAGGGAAAAGAGGGAGGTACACAACCCTAATCTCACCCTCTCACACCCAAAATAATCAAATATTACTTAGCTCTTAAGCAAAGGGGGGGTGAGGTTACCAAGGGTCACCATATCCACTAAAATATCTAAACACTATGCCTCCAACAAAACCAGTAACGACCAAAACCCGGATGCGATTTAGAACTGCATATTTTCCAAAACATTACCGAAATTCGATGAAATTTTTATGGATTGTACACAACGGTACCAGGACCCATAATATGCAGTTAGATTTCCAATCAGAGTACTCCAACTCCCGCAGGTAGCTAAAAAGTTAAAATTTTAGCGACTCCGACCGAAAAAAGAAAAGGTTCTAAATGACCCAGAAGTGATCAAGGCTTAACCAAAATGGCTCCAAATGACACAGGCACAACAATGTCAATATTTTCAAGCGAATCTAAGTCGAGTAGGAACCGCATCTACTTACTTAATTTATGCAAAGAGGGACGACGAGTGAGAGGGAAAGTCTCATCCTCTCCGGAAGCTGATCATAGCTTTGCCCCCAACAAGATGGGTGCAACAATCATACCACGCCCTTCAGTCTAATAGTAAGGGAATATTAGTTATGCATCCGGTTATTAACCCAGGATTTAACATGCTGGATATTACTCATATAGGGGGAGAGTATTACAATACTATCTAAGGTATGCATATTCTATACATCCATATAAACACACATCATACATGCTCATACAAGAAGGGCGCATGCAAACATAATAATACACACATGGATATGATACATAGGCACGTATAGAGTAAAAAAGAGGGTTCTACACAATATACGTGCTATACAACCTAGCATGCAAGATATCTAACATATTTAGGGTGCAGAGAGCCCCAGAGATGTGCGATGCACGACTACGTGCATCGAGCGCTTCCTGAAGGGTTGGAATCAAACCACTCACCGTTACATGGATCATCGAGCATCCCATCCGATGAGATCTGCAAGGCAATGGCATCCAAATTTGTGAGTATAACTACATCAAAACACTTAGAACTAACTAGAAATGCCAAAGACTCAGATATGCACGCATACGGGCTCGCACGCATGCAAGTACGCACGTACGCACGCATATCTGAGTGCCTCGGCACCTACCGAGCCATCGAACAGCCACACGCTCGCGCGTACCCGCCTGAGCCCCTCTGCGCGCGCCTGCCAGCACCTGCCTAAGCCCCTCTACGCTCGCGTCTGCGCGCTCACGCGCGCGGATAGACCCGCTCGCGCGCCCAGATGTCCTAAGCCCCTCCCCCTGCCTCCCACACACCCCAACCCATAAATCTATCATGCATGACTCCCTAACAGCCCCTAACACATGAAAAACCAAAGAAAAGAAATGGGGGAGCTCACCAAGGGAGGGGGAATGAAAGGGGGAGATTTGGGGGCCCTCGATGCACCCGCGACCACCTCAAGCACCACCACCACTACCACCACCTCCACAGCCTCTCCCCAACCTTCTTTGGCTGAAAAACAGGGGGGAAGACATGAGAGGGAGCATGAGAGAGAGGGAAAGATAACATCAATAACAACACCAACCAAAATCACACACAAACTTGCTCTTCCTTCAAGTACTTCTTCTTCTCCATCACTTTCTCCTTCTATTTCTCTTCCAACACAACACACATGAGAGGGAGAGATGAGAAACAAGAAGCCTCAGATGTTCTTTTTTGCTTGAGAGGGTGAGAAAATGTGAGAGTGAGAGAGAGAGAGAGAGAGCACTTAATGCCCAAAAAGGTGTTAGGTGGGGGTTGATCTTGTCAACCTAACCACACTACACTACAAATCCTCCTATATTGAATCTTTCCTCCCAAACCAGTAATGAGCAAACCCGGATGCGATTCAAAACTGCATATTTTCTAAAACGCTCCCAGAATTCGATGAAATTTTTATGGGAAGTACAAAACAGTATCAGGACCCATAATATGCAGTCAGATTTCTAATCGGAGTACTCTATCTTTCACAGGTAGCTAAAAAGTTAAAATTTTAGTGACTTCAATCGAAAAAAGAAAATGCCCTAAATGACCGAGAAGTGATCAAGGCTTAACCGAAATGGCTCCAAATGACACAGGCACAACATTAACCAAGCATACCCTATCAAACCCTAAACAAGAGATCCTTGAAAATCATTCTATGATTAAAAACCTTGATTTATGAAAACCCAATATAATGATCTATCTTCCCTTCCCTTTATAAAATCTACCAACTCAATATTCAACATGTTAAGAAGAACATAAAATATCATAGAACTCTATCAAAGCATATTTTATCAAATTAAATAGAAGAGATTTTTGAAGAAGGTAAAAAGAAATTCACATGAAAGATTTCAAAAGAGAATTTAAGGAGAGATTGATACTCAATAAAGCAAACAATGTGAAGAATTCAGATCTAAATATAAAATCATAAACTAGCATTGCATGGTTTCATCTTCAACCCTAGTTGAAGATTTAGCTACTAGAATACATGATCAAACTAAAGAAAGGAAAAATAGAGAGACCATATTATTGAAAAATTCTAAAAATAAAAACATAAAAGTAATATTAAAATTCAGATCTAAATGAATACATGCATCCAAAATATGCGATGAAAAGAAAAACAAAAACAAAGCAAAACTTTTGAATCTTTCTTCTCCTTTGGTTGTTCATTTGTATCCCTTGTCTTGGCTTTATATGTGTTCCTTTTATAGCCTTCAGCCTTGAATCTCAATCATTGATTTGCAATGAATTGAATGGTTAAGATTGGCCATTAACCTTCCTCATATGAATATTTTACAAGTTTGGCTAGTAAAAGTTTTCATTCCCATCATTGATTTTCTACAGAATCTTTGAATACATTTTTGACCCCTAATATGGTGGAATTGGAAAATATTTATTAAATATTAATTTGTATATCTTAAAAATATCTTTCCAACGCTATATCTTAGGCCTAAATATGATACTTGAGGAAAAAGTTATGGTTAAAACAGTGGGATGGTTTCAACTTGATTTGAAGAATATTTGATTGGATTTTGATTTTTGATTCACTCTTAACCAAATCTTCTTCTAGCATAATTTTGAATCTACTTGATTCTCCTTCATATCTTTAAATAATTTATAGAATATCTTGCATTGATAATAATCATTTATCTCAATTACCTGTAATAACATATAAAATCATTTATCATGGTTGCATTTAGTGTATGCAACAAGCCCTTAAACCCCTAGATCACCCCTAGTGGACGAGTTTGACTCGTGAGGGTTTGCAGCAAATCTATCCACAAAATTCATGATTCACACCTTTTTTTTCTTTTTTCTTTTTTTGAATTTATGCCAAAATCCCATGAGTATCGTAGAGCTCAAGATATTAAATTCCTTTCAGAAAAGTCCTTAATGTAATGACATGGTGTGCTCATGAAAATCTGGACAGCACTCAAGAGGTTCAGACTCTTAAGTAAGAATTTTCCTTCTAATTGCTGTCAAATGGTCAATTCTCCCTTAGCCACTGAGTCAAAACAAAAATAGTCTACTAAGCCAGCAAGAGATTTGAATGTTCACTTTATTACCTCATGGGCTTTATATGTGATATTCCAGCTTACTTACCATCTTTTACAGGGAGGCTTTCACTCTATCATTATTGAATCGATAAATAAATGGTGTCTGGGTCCAAAAATGTGTTTCGGGTCGTTCCTGGGTTGAAAAATGCTGTTTTGATCGAAATAATGGTGTTTGGGTCGAGTTAGGGTCGAAAAATGTATTTTGCGTCGAAAAATGCAGTTTGGGTTTGGAAATGTTGTTCGGTATAAAATGATCTTTGGGTCAAGTTTGGGTCGAAATATAATGTTTGGGTGGAAAAATGTTATCTGGGTTGAAAAAATGTTGTTTTAGTTGTGAATTATTTTTTTTGTTTAAAAATGATGTTCGGGTAGAAAAATGGTGTTTGGGTTCAAAAAATTTGCTTTGGGTCGAAATGTGCTGTTTGGGTAGAAAAAGTGTAGTTTGGGTCGTGTTTCGATCGGAAGATGATTTTTATGTCTAGGGTGTAGAAAAATGCAGTTTGGATTGAAAAATATTGTTTGGGTCGAAAAAAATATTGTTTGGGTCTAAAATTGTTGTTTGGATCGAAAAATTACTGTTTGGAGTTCAGAAAATGTTTTTTGCTCAAAAAAATGATAATGATTGTTCAATTCTTTTTCTTCAAAGTACCACAAATATTATCTCATTGATGTTTTTCTTTTTCTTCTTTTTTTTTCTTCTTCTTTTTTTATTAAGACCTAATAATAAGTAGCCCTATTCAAGCAAACCAATGAACTAGAACTTTAGGTTCAACAGGTTTTTAGAAATTCTTAACACTCTATGCAATTATTAACTCGACTCCACAAATTCACCTTAACTCAAAAATGCATCTAGATGTGTAGTGAATTTTCCAATATCAAGCACTTAAGACCTACCAAAATAGAAATTAACATAAGAACTCATGTTACCATCATAGGGATTTAGGCATACTATTTTTTTTCTTTTTTTTTGGATACCCTATCAATACTGAGAATGATGAATAACATGATAAATCAAATGTCAAAAACCCCCCCAAACCTAATCCATACATTGTCCTCACTGTTCATATCATTGGACACATGAAATATCAAGACAGGAGAATGAAAAGGAAGAATTTTACCATATCAAGTAATCAACATTGAACTACTACTATACGATGACATCAAAACAATTTTATTAGTTCATCATACTTCAAAATAAAGACTACATCCAATGACTCAATGATAGTGGATGCAAACAAACACAAAACCTATACTGAAAATAAAAAATTACCCTATCGCCCCCAAACCTAGTTTACAGCATGAACAAGAAAATGATGATTCAGGAGGAAAGTAAACATGGAAAAATATGGTACAAAATGACTATCAAGAGAGCTCAATCTTGATAGATGGAATCATGGAGGTGAATGACCTCCACTTTCTCCAGCGGTAACTACAAAAATGGTTTAAGTTGATGACCATTCACTTTAAAAACATTGTCGTTCTTTGGATTCTCAACCACAGTGGCACCATGGGAATAGAACATTGTCACCATATATAGGCCAGTCCAACGGGATCTCAGCTTGCCCGGAAAAATATGCAACCTCGAATTATAAAGGAGGACTTTCTGGCCCACTTCACATAACTTCCGATGAATGGACTTGTCATAGAACACTTTCATTTTCTCTTTATATATCTTTCCATTCTCATAGGCCTCATTGCGGATTTCTTCTAATACAGCAAGTTGGAGTTTCCAATGAGCTCCAGCTTTGGAAAATTCAAAATTCAATTGCTTAATGGCCCAAAATGCACGATGTTCTAATTCAACAGAAAAATGGCAAGCTTTTCCAAAGACAATCCTATAGGGAGACATACCAAGGTTGGTCCTATAATCAGTTCTATAGTTCCATAATGCATCATTTAATTTCAAGGACCAGTTTTTTTTAGTTGAATTTATAGTTTTCTCTAAAATTTGCTTAATTTACCAATTAGACACCACAACCTGACCACTAGTCTGGGGTTGATAGGATGCAGAAACTTTATGAGTGATAGAGTACTTTCTAATGAGATTCTAGGACCATCAGGGATCCTCGATTCAGAATTACCAGAGGTTCCATTGGGACTGATTCACCATCCAAGTCAGCAAGGAGTGAAGGCACATCCGCGGCGACCGAGAGGACAACGATGAAGATGAGGACAATTCCACCTATGGTGCAATGGAATATGATCCAAAACCTAACAGGAGGAGCCTCCACGAGCGCTGTCATGGAACACCATAGGGGGCAGAGGTGGTGGTAATTGAACCAGAGACTCCGCTCGACTCAACTACACCGGCAAGAAATGTTTCCACCCGTGGAGCACATCTCAGAGCCTCCAATCCGAGGAGATCCCACCATAGCTAGTTTGGATAATCCATCTCCTAGTGGATATCATCCAATCTGACCTTCTCCCTCTCTAGCCTGGGGACGTCCACCTGTGGCCTTCAGGGATGGCATAGGTGGCGCAAAACATCCCAACCATTTGACATCCAAGGGCCCTGGACACGAACCGTGCAGCTTTGCCAGTCAAAGATGTCACCCAGGGACATGCCGAGGACCAACTCTGACGTCCTAGACCGGTGGGAGATGTAGAAGGATGGGGACATGTAACGCCCCCAGACCCACGACTCCGTTTTGAAGCGTGAAATCAGGTTGCGTTAACTTAATTCCTCGAATCTCAGAGTTCTATTTTTTTTCCTTTTATCCAGAGATATAATAAAACATCACCATAATTATTCATCAATTATCAAGACAAAAATTCCAACATAACTTCTAAATTTCTGAATATACATTAGGGATAAATACTCTAAACATTTCCACACTATCATACATATGGATCCTCTACATGCCAAGGGATGACCAACATCTTGGGTATACCCTGGGGATGAGAAATCCTGGCAGCAGCCCTCTTTGATGTTTAGCTCACATTTTGGAATAGCTGACGGGGTTATTTGATTTGAACAAAAACATAAAAATTGTAGATAATCTTCTTAGATTTCCAATGGCTTTTGAATTGTGTAATTCGGAGCTATATTGTAGAAGTTATGGCTGTTCATGTGAAGTATGTCCAGAATTTTGGGTCAGAGATGATTTGGTCATTGAACCCCTCTTTTGGCTATTTAATGGCCCAAATGCCTCTCCATCTCTCTCTCCCAAAGGGCATCCGAGCCCCTCCTTTTGGTCTCCCTTTTATGTTTGGTTTGCATGGAAAATGAAGGAGAATAAGAAGGAGGAGGTGCATGTGGAGGAAATTAATTGGTTTTTATGCATGTTGGATGTTTTGGGAGGGCATGCATGTGAGGGTATGAGTTAGGGTGCATCTAGGGCTTGCGGGAGGGTTTGGGAGCTTGGGCGCGCGGGTCTGCACGCGCGAGCGTGCACGCGCGGGCGTTCATGCGGGTGCGGTAGGGGTGTCCGGGGCTACGCGCGGTTGTGTGCGCGGGTGCGCTTGCGGGGTGCCCGGGGCTATGCGCGGGGATGCCTGAAGCTACGTGCGAGGCTGCTCGGGGGCCGGTAGGGGTGTGCTGAGGATCGGCACACTTGGGTGTGTGTCCGGGGGCTCAAGCGTGCATGCGTGCGTGTTTGCATGCGTACGAGCTCGTATGCGCGCATGTCTAAGCCCTTTTTGCCTGTTTATAAATTTGTTGTGTTTGTTAAGTAGAAATACTCAACCTTTTGATGCCTTACCTTGCAGATCTCATCGGTTGGATGCGTGACGATCCGGGTATAGGTGAGTGGTTCGATCTAACACTTCGAGACGCATTCAATGCACGTAGTCGTGCATCGCGCACCCATGGGGCACCCTTGCACCCTAAATATGTTAGATACCTTGCATGTTAGGCTATATAGCTCGTATATTGTGTAGAACCCCCTATTCTACCATATGCTTGCATATGTATTGTACTCATGTATGAATGATCATGTATGCATGAATTTTGTATGTTAATATGGATGTATAGAATAAGCATGCATTGAGTAGTATTGTAATATTACTCCCACTATATTAATTATATCTAGCATGATTAATCATGGGTTAATAATAAGGTACATACTTAATATTTCCTAGTCACAAGACTCGAGGGTGTGGTATAGTTGTTGCACCCATATTATTGGACCAAAGCTATGACCAGCTTCTGAGATGATGAGCTCTCTCTCTCGCCCTCTCTCTTCGTGCGTACTGAGTAAGTAGAGTGGTTCCTACTTGACTCAAGTGCACTTGGGAATATTGGCATACACCTGTTAGTGCGCGAGATCGCGCTTGACCCTTCCCTCTTAAGTTGGTGATATCCAACACATGATTAGGATATAATTTGTATGAATAATAGTCTTGTATGCATGTTTAAGTAGGCCATACCTTGTATGAATGTTGTATGAATTATTGTTTATGATGTAAATCCATGTTAGGGGAAACTCCTATAGCCAACTATTAGGTTATTGTGTATATGGTTCATCCACATAACTACGATATGATTCTCCTTTAATATATATATGCATGTTAAAACTAATTAGGCCTATCTGAATTAGGCGTGGGTATGACCCGCTATCAGGTTGTACCTCATTAGTTAGAGCGTGAGAGATATAATCGCCACCCTGCGTCCGTGAGATGCACTTGATTGAATTCAGGAGAATTCATCATTGTATTGGTTTTGTTAAACCGGTGGCTATGACATTGAGATAGGCCTACCCATTCTAGGCGTGTGTATGAACCGCCTGTTGGGTTATGCCATTGGCTTTTCTACACAAGTGTAGAGGTTACTCCTCGCGTCTGAGTGACGCAAGAGTTTTTCGATATCATTGATATGTGATTATCGAGGTAGCTGACTTTCCATAAGGTTCGCATTGCGAATGCAAAGTCTTCCTCCTAATATCATCGTGCACCGAAGCCCCAATGTTGTAGCTATCCTGCGAGGTGCTCCCAGATACTACGCATGACGCCTGTTGGTGTGCCCATATGGTATAGGTAATGGTCATGGGAGGCTACCAGGTAGAGGCTCCCTGGGAGAGGGCTATCGGATGACGAAGGGTGTAGAACATAAGAATTTATCCCATAAGTCCCTAGGGTCACCCCTCCGGGGGCTAGGGTGAGGATGAGTTGAAGTGACGTCGTCACGTGACCATAATACCCATCGAGTATACTCTGAGATCGCTGCTCCTAATGCTTGAGGTATTGAGGTATACCTCTACCTCGTAGCGGATGGACTCATTGTGTCTTGTTATTCAGTAACACCATGTGTTATGGCTAACAGTTGTACCTCCCAGCGTTTCCCAAGAGCCTCCCTCTGGGAGTGAGGGCGAGGGCGAGGTATGGTCGCGCTGTCGCATGACCTTGTTATCCTTTGGGTTTCTACCCATGTTTTTCCTTGAAAGGAAATTGCCTTAACATTAAATTCTTGTAATGGTGTTTGGTTTCCAGCCACTCACTGAGCTTGTAGCTCACCCCTCGCGTGCTGTTATAGGGGCGCTGTTGGGCGTGGACCTGAAGCTTCCCTGTGGCGTGGTCTGGCGTGCGTAGAGCATTCCGTCCAACGGATTGGCGAGTGCGAGGCTGTCAGCAATCCTAGAGTCATGTATTTGTAAATCGTGCGTGTTGCACATGTATGTATTTTATTTGGACTAGACTTGGCTCTCACAAGACAATGATTGTGTATTCGGGTCTGTAATAATATTTTGAGTTACATACATTGTTGGTATTTTTATGCTTCCGCTTTTCAGATGAGTCGTCAGTTATGATTGCTTTGCTAGCCTTGTATGTTTTATATTGGTGTCATTGTTGACCTATTATATGATAGCTGATATTTATATTATTGAAACATCTCGGGGACGGCCGGCCCTGGGGCGTGACAGCTATGACGCCAGTGACAACGGCTATCTAAGTCCATGAACCCGGGAAGTGATGAACGAATTAAGGTATCTAATTTTCATTTGCATACAAGCCACCTTTAGAGTGAGATTATCTTTTGAATTCCCTTACCGATACATCTCTTCGGAGTCTATTTTCCTGGCACCACACCAATGTCCCCCTAATTCCTTTTTAAGTGCATGACCTACATTCAACCGGGTCCGAATTCGAGAATGAGGCTTCATTCCTTGTTTTGATTGAAGGGGAAAAAAATCTCTTCAATTCAATGTAACATTAATATAGATAGATAGATATTAAAAAGATAGATTTAATAAATATCTCGTATTATCCACTAAAATATTAAAATATGTATTTTTCATTCTTACCCTTTAATTTAAAATCAAAGGTGATAAATAAATCAGGGTAAAATTGGAAGATGAAATTTATTTTTGAATTAAAATTTGTGAAATTTATAAAGATAGATTTAATGAATATCTCATGTTATCCACTAAAATATTAAAATATGTATTTTTCATTCTTACCCTTTAATTTAAAATCAAAGATGATAAATAAATCAGGTAAAATTAAAAAATGAAAATGTTATACACAAAGGAACATATAAAACTAAACAATTTTGGTTTGATAAATGATAGATAGATAGATATATAATTTTTAAAAAAAATGGGCAGACTATGTTTTGAACTATAAATGGAATGCATACTTCATTAAATAAGTAACATTTTAATTTTTACACATTAATATAATATCAATTTTGCATTTATATTTTTTCTAAGCCTTTTGGTTTCATTTCGATTGATTATCAGTTTTGGATTGCAAAAATAATTTTACATTGTTTGTCATTCTTCATATGTTGTTAAACAAATTATCTTTCAGGATACCCATACACTGCCATCCATCTATGTAAATTATTATGTCAACCTATTCATTTTCATACATTTGTGTACACTCCAAAATCTTATACATTGTCAATTTGTTATCTGAAGGGGACAAAATCAATAAACCGGATCCGGGTTGCAAGATCCGTTTGCTCTACTCTCGTCCGACTGCTAGATGCTACTTGCTAGCAATCCAAGACCTCGAACATCAAAAACACAGAGAGAGGATGACTTGCAAAAGGTCACATACCTCAAAAGGGAGAGATGATCCCTATTTATAGAGTAGGTTGGGATGCCCTAAGATCGACGAACGATCTCTCCTCCATTGGACGGATGAGGAGAGATACCTTGATCTTGGGGATTTTTGTGATTTGTATGAGATTAGAGGGATTTGATTGCCCCCAAATCATATATTTGGTTGAGATTTGGTTCCACCATTGACCTTGAATCTTCTAGACGTCGGATGCAAGTGGGCCGACGGGCGGACTTGCGGATCATAGGCTATTCGGGCCGTGGACACATGGTGCAATGTCATTGGGTTCAGAAAATAGATCTTATAGATGTCCCCTTTTTCCCCATTTGACCTGAAATGTGATGACTCTGTGAGACATCGGTTATGGACAGTTGAATTAGGCAACAACCATAAGATGTTTGACTTATAACACCTTATAAAAGATATTGTTTGGAAACTTGGCTGCCAAGGATTGACCAAATTCAAACTTCAAAAACCCCACAATTTTGTAAAAAAAAAAAAAAAAAAAAAAAAAAAAAAAAAACCACAATATTGATGAACCAGACAATAAAATATTGGAAAAGGAAAAAGATACACACAGCCTCCATTATAATCCCAATTGCAGTCAATCCTTTTTTTTTTTTTTAAATCCACACACTCACCCTTTGAAATGCATATTGTTATGTGAAATGAAGTATATATACTGAGATACATTAGTGTATTTTTTTTCATGGTGAAAAAATGAGAAAAAAAATTTGGAGTCATATACTATGATAGTATAGAGTATGTTACGTTATCAAAACATACGAGGCTACAAAACGGACTGTAAAATGAAATGTATCAGCGCATTGAAAAAATAGTTCTCCCTAGATATATGTTAAGCCCACATAACAGCATGTATTCATAGCTCCCACGTTTTATGAAGAAAACAGAAACGTCAAGACAGTGTGGGGGCACCTCAAGCAGCATCTGTTGACTGGGCAGTTGAATTAGGCAACAACAACTATATGATGTAGACTTCTTATAACACCTTTAAAAAAAGATAATTCTTTGGAAACTTGGCTGCCAAGGATTGACCAAATCCAAACTTCGAAAACCCCACAATTTCGATGAACCTGACAAATAAAATATTGGACAAATAAGTATCTCCAACTGCATATATATTAAGCCCGCACAACAGCATCTGAAAATCCACAGTTCAAAAGAGAAGATCTTCCTCAATCAAAGGCCTTAACAAAGTTTTTTTTTTTTAGTGTTTCAGAATGGGTCTCAACTCGTGCTTTCCATCCTGCAAGGTTTCCCCTGTAAAATCATCTTTGAAAATTCTATCCAAAAGACAAGGCGAGAAGAAAGAAAAGGAGTACAAGAAGAAAGATCAACAGAAGAAGGATCATACAGAGAGAACAGTATTAGTTGTGCCTCAGTTTCCTATGTATACCCGACGAGGCCTTCTCTAGTTATGTAGTCATTGCGTGCAAATGATCCATTGCGATTCAGTCAAAGAGAACTCATTCATTATCAAGCCTCCTCAATTGCTGAACTCATCTCTCGAGAACGATTGGTTACCACTGCCTAGCGCGCCACTCGGAAAGGGGGGAGGGGGTATGAGGAGATGTTTCCATAGAACCCCCATCTACTGAAACTCCCTGTACTGGTCCACTCTGCGTTGTCCTTTTTTTTCCGCTTCTCCTCTCCTCTCATTTCCATTTGGAACTTGTAAACTCACTTTTTAATGAAAGTGTTGATAGGAAGATATACTTTTCTCCAAAAAAAAAATATACATTTGATCGGAGTTTTAAGTAGCTCTTTCAAGTGGGAGTTTTTATAAGTTATATGTATTGCAACCATTTGTTGGTTTGGTTATAAATATTGCTACTTAAATTGTTGAAATAAATATTTGCCGAAATATCAAATGTCTGATATTTGATAATAGGTCTCTTCTCTCTCTCTCTCTCTCTCTCTTTCTCCTTCTTTCTTAGTGTCTATTAATAGACATGAAATTCAACCATTCAAATCACTTCGAATTCATCAAACAAGCTTCCTCTTTTTCTTTAAAGTTTCTTGTGTTGGGTTTCTGCAGAACCTAATACAGAGGTCTTGATTTACTTGGGTTCTTCTTCAGTATTCGATCCATCATCGTTGGTGCAAACGCTGGTGGAATAACACTTCGAGTTATCCTAGAGACGAATTTGCAGCAACCCTTTGCACACTGTTTGGGGGCAAATATTGTCTTAAGGAGAGCGACTCTGTAACGCGACTCGAAGTTCTATTGAAGTCTCAGTCATTTTCAACAATCTTAAGACAATATTTAATGGCTCGTTCTGTGCAACAAATGACTCAAGACTTCATGAAACTGGAGCGTTTCGATGGTGGGAATTTCCGACGCTGGCAGAAGAAACTGCACTTCCTCCTCACCACACTCAAAGTGGTGTACGTACTGAAGACGGCGTATCCAAAGGAGCAAGAGAATGAGACTCTCAACGAGTCTCGAACAAGGACCAAGTGGGAGATGGATGACTACATCTGCAAGGGTCACATCCTCAATGCACTCTCCGACTCACTGTTTGATGTGTACCAACATGTGGAGACTGCGAAGGAGTTATGGGAGATTCTGGAGTCCAAATACCTCGCTGAAGACGCTACAAGTAAGAAGTTCCTTGTTGGAAATTTCATGCATTATAATATGATTGACTCCAAATCTGTTATTGAACAATTCCATGAGATCCAGCATATTCTTAGTCAGTTTCGACAACAGAATATGAATATGGATGAGTCTATTATAGTTTCCTCTATAATAGACAAGTTGCCCCCTTCTTGGAAAGATTTCAAAAAGAATCTGAAGCACCAGAAGGAAGATCTTACTCTGGAGGAGTTAGCCAAACATCTTCGAGTTGAAGAAGAAACGAGGCTACAGGAGAGTAAAGATGAACAGGGGACTCAAGTTCCCAAGGTCCACGTGGTGGAGGATGGCAAAAAGCCCAACAAGACAAGCGTAAAGGGAAGAACAACAAGCCCAACAACGCGGACCCAAAGAAGAAGAAGGTTGAATGCTGGTTTTGTGGAAAACCAGGACACTTCAAGAAAGACTGTCGTCATTTCAAGAAGAAACAAAATACACCAGATCAACCAAAGGCATCAGATCAGGCCAAAGAAAAATTCGTGGCTGTTATATCCGAGGTTAACATGCTCGAAGATGGTGGAGACTGGTGGATTGATTTGGGTGCGACACGACATATCTGCAACGACAAGAACCTCTTCACCACTTATGAACCAGTGAGTGAAGGATCAGTTCTCTATATGGGGAACTCCTCTACTGCCATCATCAAAGGCAAAGGGAAGGTGGATCTTGAATTCACTTCTGGAAAAGTCTTGTCTCTCACTGATGTATGTCATGTACCTGATGTTAGAAAAAACCTTGTATCCGGAAGCCTTCTGAATAAACATGGCTTCAAGTTAGTCTTCGAGTCGGACAAGTTTGTTCTGTCCAAGGGTGGAATATTTGTTGGGAAGGGTTATTTGTACCAGGGAATGTTCAAACTCAATATCAATAAAGTGAATGTTTCTGCTTATATGGTTGACTCTCTTTCTTTATGGCATGCAAGATTAGGACATGTTAATACTAGGAAATTGGATGATATGGTTAAATTAGATTTAATTCCTAAGTATGAGAATGACATGGATGAGAAATGTAAAGTGTGCATGCAAACAAAAATAATTCGTAAGCCTTTTCATAAAGTAGAGAGAACCACATCTTTACTTGAATTAATTCATTCTGATGTATGTGACATGCATGCTACCCCTACTAGAGGAGGTAAAAAATACTTTGTAACATTCATTGATGATTTTTCAAAATTCTGTTATGTTTATCTTTTGCATTCAAAAGATGAAGTTCTTGAAAAATTCAAAACTTTTAAAACAGAAGTCGAAAATCAATGTAATGTTAAAATAAAAAGGCTTAGATCCGATAGAGGTGGTGAATTTCATTTTCCAGATTTTTGTGAAGATGTGGGTATTATTCATGAATTAACTGCACCATATACACCTCAACAAAATGGAGTTGCTGAAAGAAAGAATAGAACTTTAACTGAAATGATTAATGCTATGCTTTCTAATTCTAGTCTTACTCATGGTTTTTGGGGGGAGGCTCTTTTGACTGCATGTTATATTCTAAATAGAATTCCTCTCAAAAAGATCAATGTAACTCCTTATGAACTGTGGAAAAATAAGAAGCCCAATCTAAGTTACTTGCGAACTTGGGGCTGTAGGGCAATTGTAAGATTGCCGGATCCCAAAAGGAAGAAATTGGGAGAAAGAGGAATCGAATGTGTATTCCTTGGTTATGCCCTACACAGTAAGGCATACAGGTTCATGGTAATTGAACAAAATAGTTCAGTGGAAGTAAATACCATCATAGAGTCTCGTGATGCAGTATTCTATGAAAATAGGTTCAATACTATTCCGAGATCAAATCGGGATGAGGAACCAAAGTCTTTGGTTTCCAATAAAGAAAATGAACCTAGTGAACCCATTGAACCAAGGAGAAGTAAAAGGACTAGGATTGAGAAATCTTTTGGTCCTGACTTCATTGTTTACCTAGTGGAAGGAACAAGGGAATCTCATTGTAAACAAACAATGATTTCATTAAATATGGAATCTGATCCATTGACCTTTGAGGAGGCTATGAAGTCACAAGATGTTGCCTTTTGGAAAGAGGCAATTAATGATGAGATGGATTCAATTATGGGGAATAAAACCTGGATTCTTGTTGACTTGCCTCCTGGATCCAAACCGATTGGTTGTAAATGGATTTTCAAAAAGAAAATGAAGGTCGATGGAACAATTGAAAAATTTAAGGCCAGGTTAGTGGCCAAAGGGTTTACTCAAAAGGAGGGTATCGATTATTTTGATACATATGCACCGGTTGCAAGGATCTCCACAATTAGAGTATTAATTGCCCTTGCTTCCATCTATAAGTTCGAAATACATCAAATGGATGTTAGAACTGCTTTCCTAAATGGAGAGTTGGATGAAGAAATCTACATGAAGCAACCGGAAGGGTTCGTTGTACAAGGTCAAGAAAATAAGGTATGTAAACTCATTAAATCACTCTATGGTCTTAAACAAGCTCCTAAACAGTGGCATGAAAAATTTGATAGGATTATGATATCAAATGGTTTTAGGATACATGAATCTGATAAATGTGTTTATAGCAAATTTTCTGGTGGTAAAGGTGTGATCATATGCCTATATGTAGATGACATGCTTATCTTTGGTACTAACCTAGATATAATTGAAATTACAAAGAATTTCTTGTCATCTAATTTTGATATGAAAGATATGGGCATTGCTGATGTTATTTTGGGTATTAGGATTAAGAGGGATAACAACCAATTAATCCTTACCCAGTCTCATTACATTGAGAAAATTTTGAAGAAATTCAATAGATTCGATTGTCAACCCATGTCTACACCTTTTGATCCACAAGTGAAATTGTATCCTAACACTGGTAGGGCTGTTGATCAATTATTATATTCTAGAGTGATTGGGAGTTTAATGTATGCAATGACTTGTACTAGACCTGATATTGCTTTTGCAGTGGGGAAACTTAGTAGATATACTAGTAACCCGGGTAGTGTGCATTGGCATGCTATTGATCGAGTATTAAAATACTTGAAGAAAACTATGGATTATGGAATAATCTATAGTGGATATCCTTCGGTTATAGAAGGGTATACAGACGCCAGTTGGATAACTGACCGTGAGGATCACTCATCAACGAGTGGTTGGATCTTTACACTTGGAGGAGGAGCTATCTCCTGGGGATCCAAGAAACAGACATGTATTACAGACTCAACAATGGCTGCTGAGTTTGTGGCTCTAGCATCATCTAGCAAAGAGGCAGAATGGTTGAGAAACCTACTTCTGGAAATTAATGTGTGGCCAAAACCCATGCCACCCATCTCTTTGCATTGTGATAGTCAAGCAACACTATCACGGGCTTATAGCCAGATTTATAATGGTAAGTCCAGACATATAGGACTTAGACACAGTTATGTCAGGCAACTGATTACTGATGGTGTTATCACCATTGATTATGTGCGGTCAAGTCAAAACTTGGCTGATCCTTTAACAAAAGGACTTGCAAGGGATTTGGTGTGGAAAACATCAAAGGGGATGGGACTTAAGCCCATATAGAATCACTCTTGATGGAAACTCAACTCAAAACTTGAAACATCAAGTTCTTGAGTTCAATGAGCAAAGTACATCATATGTTGTGATTGCAAGCACTTAATTTATGTCATCCCTGGGTAAAGTGCTTGGAACCTGTAATGACAAGGAAGGAGGATGAGTTTAACTCTTAATAGGTTTCATTTTTTATTAGAGTACTAAAGTTACAGGGGTACTCTTGATAACCTACCTATATGAGTGTGGAGGTGGTGCCGCTTCCTATGAATTCAATGGGCTTGAATTCTAAAACATTCATGAAACAGGATATGGACACAAGGCCAATCCATGTGTCGGTTTTTCTGAATACTGAAGATATATTGTTTTATGTGTAATGCATGTCCGGTTGGTTATACAGGATCGTTGGTTCAAAGACAAGTCTACCAAGCAATCCTTATTGACTTTGATGTGCATCGCTAGGTGATCGGTTCAAGTCGCGAGACACCCCTCACTGAAGCATAAGACTATCAAGTAAATCAAGAATTAGTGTCATGTAAATTTTGAAAATGGTGGGGGATTGTTAGAGGTTTTTCAAAATGTATTTCATGTGTCTTGTAACTTGGGTTTTTGTTTGTAACTTTAAGTTGGGTTTTAGTCCCACATCGGTTAAAGAGGAAAAAGTTTGGCACTATATAAAGTGAGGTGTGTATAAAGTAATGTTTACTTTAGGAATGGTAAGGTGTTATGCACACGGTGCTTTAGCACCGTCCGCACGCGCACGCGTGCGCGTGTGCGATGGGCGCAATGTGGCGCTTTGTTGGCGCACTTGGCACTTCGCATCGTCGCTAGGAGCTGGAGCCTTTTCTTTTTGGCTAATCAAACGGTGGAGATCGTTCCATCAGATGCGATCTGGACCGTCCAGATGGTGGACCCGTCCGATGCAACGTACACCGTTGGATCGATCAAGAATCGGTTACATTGATCGAAAGGGTGCATCGGATGGTGATCGATCTGGACCGTCGATCTTGTAACTGAAGATCTAACGGTCCAGATTGGAGGTGGTTAAGCCTCATGGGATGCCTTGAAAGGGTGCTCCTGTGTCTATTAATAGACATGAAATTCAACCATTCAAATCACTTCGAATTCATCAAACAAGCTTCCTCTTTTTCTTTAAAGTTTCTTGTGTTGGGTTTCTGCAGAACCTAATACAGAGGTCTTGATTTACTTGGGTTCTTCTTCAGTATTCGATCCATCATCGTTGGTGCAAACGCTGGTGGAATAACACTTCGAGTTATCCTAGAGACGAATTTGCAGCAACCCTTTGCACACTGTTTGGGGGCAAATATTGTCTTAAGGAGAGCGACTCTGTAACGCGACTCGAAGTTCTATTGAAGTCTCAGTCAATTTTCAACATGGTTCTCTATCAAACTACCAAATAAAATCCCTACAAAGTTGACCATCCACTAATAGCCATGGCAAAATTATTTGAAAAAAAACTAAGAAACTTATTTGAAAACAAAGATAAACCAAAATAGTAATATAAATGAACGAATATAAAATATGCATTGTTGACTCATTCAACTTCATAACCAGATTCTTGAAAAGTTCTTTCAAAACAGACCATATTGTTCAAACACAAACACGTCATTCACTCAACATAGACTAAATATTAATACACATAGACAACCTCTTCTTGCTGGGGGCGGAGGAGACGGCAACGGGGGAGACCAAGCTGGGGGCAGAGGAAGACCAAGCAAAGGGAAGAAGTTGACAGCCACTGCGGTGATGGAGACAGCTGCAGACGCCAGGGAATGTCTTTGGACTGGAGGTTGGAGATGAGAGAGAAAGGACTCTCAAATTATAGGGGTGGGTTCGCAAGATGTCATACCATTCTTTTATTGTGGGGGTGGGTTCACAGTTATTAAAAAGGTGAAAGCTAATACTGCAAATTGCAAACAATAATGCTTTTTAAGCTTCATCTTTTAGGCCTCATGATGTGGCAA